>PPHW02000001.1:335065-397594 GCA_003705225.2 Ambrosiozyma vanderkliftii
AGGGGGGGGGGGGAAGGCGTAACACGATCTTTTTTCTGGGGAAAATGGAATGTTATATCCAGTATACAGAGATCCAGTATAGATAGATATACATTGAACTAGTATAATTAGTACAATTAGTATCTTGTCATCACATTCCATACGATATGCCCATCAATTAAAATACATCAACGCATTAGCTTGATTAGAAATTTTAGAACTGTAATGTAATCTAAAATGAAACACACAAAAAAAAGTCATCCTACTGATGTGTAATCAAATTGAGCCAATTGAGCCAATTGAAGGCCTGAAAACCAATTATATATACCACATCATACCTTCTTCGACACCTTATATCCCCTCTATTTCATTCATTTGTTTCCTTCTTTCATATCACTAGTCTCAATTGTGTATTGATATATCCAAGTCCAGGCATAAGAAAAGGTCGTGTTTCGAAATCAGAAATATCTCCTAATAAAAAAAAAATTTTATCATCAACAACATCTCGATTATGTATATATAACTAACTAGTAATCTTCTTCTACACATTACCTTCTCTTTTTTCTCCCCTTCTTTTTGTTTCTTTCTTTCTCTTAACAACAATCATTCTTTGGCGTCGTTATAGACCTGTGTGTTTATGACTTGAAAGCCGGAGTGTTCTATTAGAACAAATCACCGATGGTTGTTAGATAAAGAACCTATGTCTTTTCGTTAAAATGGCTTTCCATTTGATTAGACGAACCAAAGATCAAGAGTGTATCTCCGTTTGGCGAACTACAATAAGTGGTGCTGAACCTTTCGGTCATAATCTCTCGAACATTATATATATAAGTTACCCCTGAACAAAAGGACGGTAATAATCGTAAAATACTGTTATGAAAAAAAAAAGATGTAATAATACCATATATAACCCATTAACCATCCCTCAATGGTTCTAGTAGTTATCTCCTACTTATCTATATATAGGTATGTAATATTTATAAACTGAAAATAGGTAAATTGAATGAATGTAAGGTGATTTTACCCTAGCCACCTGCTTGTTTATTTCAGTTTTAATCGTTTCGTGACATTTCTCTTTCCATACAATGCATCAAATGCATTCACTTGTCCTTCGCCTAGTTTCTTCTTCCCAGAACTAGAGGACCCATCATTGTCTTTCTCATCTTTATTGATACTATTCTTTTGATTAACATAATCATCACCATTAATGTGTTTCTTGTCTTGTTCAATCAATACACCACATCTATCAATGTAGCATTCATACCCTTCGATAATAGAATCGTCATCATCAATCTCAACTTGCTCTAAAAATCTAACAAGCTTTCTAATAACTGAAGAATTGGACCCTGAGTCCGAACTTGAACTTGAACTAGGTTCAGAACCAATGACCTCTCCAATGATTAAATAACCCTTTAGCTCATCGTAGTTCAGATCATCCATTAATGTGATAAAAAACTCAAACTTGGAATTGCTATTACTAGTAGTACTATCAAGAACATCGGTATCTGGACGTTCAATCAAGCACAATTTACCCTTCTTATCAAAACTTTGTGATTGAATCTGTGTGTGGTATTCATCCGCATCAATCACGTGGAAATCAGCCAATGCATGTATTGTCCGACTTGATCTCTTGGTGATCTTACCCATCTGAACAATAAACTCCGGAGAAATTATTCTTGTCACTAAACTCTTCTTGTAACTGACGCCAATTGTACCACCAATATCAGCGGGATTGATCTGTCCCGTTAGTAACTGTATGAATGCATCCGTAGTCTTGGGCAGCTTGTCCTTGTATAACTTGAACCTTAATGTAATAGAACCTCCGACATTGTTTTTAAGTATGATAAAGCATGTCTTAGCATCTATTGCATTTGAATCTGATAATGATTGTTGTTCTTTGCCTTGCGAGTCCATTGTATTGGTCATTTTTCTTCTATAAAGACATGAAAGTGAACAGTTCCTATCAAAGTGTAACAGACTATATTTCCCTTTGGAATTCGGTTAAAGATTTTTGTAAATACTATAATAAAAGTCTAACCGATTAACGGTACCTCTAAAAAAATGTGGCTGGAAAAAATGTCTTTTTTTCTTTTAAAACGAGCAAATTTAATTAGCGATGAGGCAAAAAAAAAAAAAAAGAGGATAGTGGTTACATTTGATTAACTATGGATGATTAATCACAGAACAACCACTTACTTGTCAATTCCAGTCACTCAATTCCTTACTACTTATACCATACTCTTCTGCTTTTTTGGTATTCAATTCTGTACATATAAGCACAATTGTATCATTCTACGTCGGTAAAGACAAATACAAAAACATACACGCATACAATTTAACATATATATAATAAATACATAAAAAATGTCCGATCATCAATATCACTTTGACGTTAAAATGAGTTGTTCCGGTTGCTCCAATGCTGTCAACAAGGTGTTGACTAAGTTAGATGGTGTCAAGAAGATTGACATTTCTCTTGAAAAGCAAACCGTTGATGTCACTACTGCAAATGCCTTAGATTACAACACTGTTTTGACCACTATCTCTAAGACTGGTAAACAAGTCAACAGTGGTAGAGTTGTTGCTTAAGAACACTTCAAAAATGTGCTTTCTATTCATCTAAATTGTCTATCTGACTGTTTATCTATCCATTTGAAGTCAGTTGATATTTATATTTCCTCTTCTTCTTCTTCTTCCTTTTGCTGTTGTTGTTTGTTTTTATATCTTTCACTGTTCCTCTTTTAGAATAAAATCATAGAATTCAAATGATAATTCTATATATATGTATGGATACATGTAATTGTAGAATTGTTATTCCGATGTACGGCCGTATTCCACTTTATGGTACGTGACCTTATTTTACAAGAAAGAAGATATGAGTTTGAATTGAATAGTTTCTCTAGGTCATCATGATTGAGTAAAGATATCCTTCAATGACCGTAGATAAAGACAAGCATAATCGGACATGATCCGTGTAAATCAGACGGAAGTGGAAAAACAGCTATAAGAAGTGGAATTCCTAGGATATAAATGTATATATGATTGACTACATCAAATAGCTGGTCAAAATTGTGTATAGTTAGATGATTGATGACCATTGAACCCATCTATTGAATGAAAAATGGTAATAAATGGTGTAACATATAGATAAATTGTACAAAAACATGTATCCACCCATCCACCAATCCCCACCATGTCTAAGTAAAAATGTCTCCACCCTTTGGCCGCCGCCTATCCTTATACCGCCCATATTAATTCAGTATGAACCTCCTCCAAATTTTTCAACCTTCTCACCAAAAACAAAAAAAAATTCAATAGCCGATACGGGAATACTGTAGACGTGATAGACTATTTTCAGATCCAACTCAACTCATTAAAAAAATACATATATATATAAATACAACTGTGTTTGCACAAATAAGGTAGCAGTGCACTCCATTGCATAACAAATAAGGATCAACTCAGGAATAATAACCATATCTTAATTAGCTAGGGCATAGTTGCAATATAATATATCCATATATACTGCTCACAAGATCACTAATATGTCTGAAGCAAAACAACAAATACAAACAATACAACAAAGTCCAGCAGAAGTGACATACGCTAGGGCGTTTCTAAATTTTGTCACATCGGAACCAACGTTATCTTTATTATGTGGTGGTATAGCTGGAGCGTTATCAAGAACTGCAGTGTCGCCAATGGAACGTGTCAAGGTGTTGTACCAAGTTCAGGGTCCTGAGGCATCGTATAATAAGGGTACATTGTCAACAATAGCCCAGATTTTCAGAGAAGAAGGTTACAAGGGGTTGTTTAGAGGTAATGGTATCAATTGTATAAGAATTGTTCCATACAGTGCAGTGCAGTACTCTGTGTATCAACATTTAAAGACATTACTTATAAAGGAAGGTGGTAGTGATGCTGATTTGACCATTGCGGATAAGTTATTTGCAGGATCTATAGGAGGCCTTGCGTCCGTGATAGTTACATATCCTATGGATTTAGTGAAGACTAGATTGTCGATTCAAACTGCTCAATCGTTGAGTAATTTGAAATCTGATCCTCAACATTCACCTAAACTAAACATTGAAAAGCCACCTGGAATGTACGCCAATCTCCTTGATATATACAAAAATGAAGGAGGGTTTAAAGCATTATACAGAGGTATCATTCCAACCTCATTAGGAGTGGCACCGTATGTTGCATTGAATTTTACAATTTATGAAAAGTTGAGAGATCTATTCCCTGAAAACCTACGTACCAACCCCTTACTTATATTGACCATTGGAGCTATATCTGGTGGTGTGGGACAAACATTAATTTATCCATTTGATATTTTAAGAAGACGGTTTCAAGTGGCAACTTTAGGTGGAGGTTCCATGGGATTCAAGTATGACTCTATCTTTGATGCGCTGGTTAAGATTGTCAAAAATGAGGGGTATATGGGGTTGTATAAGGGCTGGTCAGCTAATATGTGGAAAATCATGCCCAGCATGGCGGTTCAATGGGCCTCCTATGATTTGGTGAGAAAGCAGCTTCAAGAGTTGTAATCAAGTTAAAGAAAGATCGGGAACGATAGTCACAAGGGAAAAGAAAGGCATTCGTTTGTTATTATATAACATACAGAGACATGTCCATTCACTAGACCCTCCATCACTTCCACTTTCTTAATGTCAGTAAATACAGATATAGAGAGAATTTCCAAAAGCAATTACGTCAATTCACTAGGCTAGGCAGGAACTAAGAAAAAAAAATTAGGTTAATTTTCAATTAGATAGCTCATTGACTCTTAATTGCATGACATCACTTCTATATTATATAGTTCAAATTCTATTATTCGAAGTATCTCTGCTAGTATTCTTATCAGATGATGATAGATTTGGTGTTACTTTAGATTAGATTAATCGACTTACCTGGTTTTTTTTGTCCCGTGCAAAGGAGAAAAAAGGCATTTATTTGTTTGTTGTAACATATAGGTAGGTAGATATAGATGATATATAGAGAGAGATGGCGTATCAAGTGATATTCAGATTCAGAAGTAGTAGCTAAATCCTCCCTCTCTATAGAGGAAAAGGGGGAGAAATAACAAGTCAAATGAAAAGGAGAATAAACATTAAGGTTTTCTCCGGAAGAACAATAGTACAGAATAAATTATAACCTAATTCAATTTAAGGTTTCCTTGAAAATAAGCTCTTTTTGGGTATATTAAATAGGCCAAAGGAAAAGACAAAAAAAATGGATACTGAGAAGATAAGAAAATAATCTAGCACCAGTGTTCAGGAATATTAGAGTGGTAGATAGCTAGTTAGAGAGAAAGTTAAGATAGTTGGCCGGCTGAAATAAAAAAAAATACCAAGAATGTATATTAATTGCACTTTTACTAACGATGTATAAAAGCTTCATCATTTATGTAACACAATAAAAAAAAAACTTCTTAATATCTTCACATTGGGGGGGGGGGAGAGCTGACAGCAAACGAAAGGATTTAAGGTATGACACTATTCGTTTAGGTTACGTTTGCTGCTGCATACATTGGAATTGCAGATTTGTAATTTCATTTAACTATATAGCTTCAGAGTCCTCAATCTAGTGTCTATAATATTAACCATTTTATATCACATATATATATAATACGTTGAACAAGACAGAAGGAACTTTTAATACCAGTCCAGTGACTCCGACCGGAGTATTAGTTACTTAGATGTATATATAATAATATATAGCATGATGATGTTGCACTAGGGGGGCATTTTTTTCGTCTCTTTGAAGCCTAACAGTTCAGCCAATCTCGGAAACCTCCGTTATCTTAGTTTTTTTTTTCTCCTTATCTTTTTTTTTCAAGGAGCACTTTACCCTAATAGGGTCCATATTTTTGGACTGCCTGCTCTACCTGGCTGCCCATTCTGTACTCTTCTAATTCATGTAAACGAAGCAAGTTATATTATTATTACATTAATATTTATATAATATGTTTGATATTGCATAAATAGCCTGTGTACACCGGGCCAGCCCGCATAGATGTTAATATTCCCTGGTAATTTGGTTGTTTTTGGACAGGGAATGTAAATCCTTGCAAGACAAGTCTAAATTCCTATATACATTCATCCAGCATCTCTCTCTTCGTCTACATATATATACGTATATATCTACCTGTATGTATGTATGTATGTATGTATATGTATATTTTAAATTGATATGCAATTTGATAGAGCTTCTTATCGCAATCTTATGTAGGTATAAGTTTGCTGTTTGCTTATTTTTTTCTAAATAAATTAATAATATATTATTACATTAGCGACTTTTTTTTAATGTAATAGATCTCTGTATAATACATCACATTTTATAATATGAATAAATTTGAATGTTTGAATGTTTATAAATTTATATTTATGTTTAGATGAGTATATATAATGGAGATTTTTAGTTATATAAATAAGTGAAAGGTACTTAATTGGTTCTTGCGACAGACGAGATCTACCCCATTCCCCCTTATCAACTTAATCATATGTCTATAGATATTTCCATTCAACTGATAAGGCTCACGCGAGTCCTCGGGGAGCATAATTATTTGACCGCCCAGAAGTAAAAGAAGGGTACATAAATATGATGCTCACCGGGGATGACGACGATGGGTAAGACAGAGACGGCCATAGAAGGCATAAAATAGAAAATTTTTAATGTAACGTTTGAATTTGATTGAAGAAATAAACGGCACTAGTCCCGGAGTGACATTTAAGTGGGAGGGGGGGGGGGGGGAGATGGCAGGATGGGATGTCTGTGGTATAACAGCAGGTAAAGGATACAGGCCTGGTAGGGTAGGGTGATGCAAGTGAGTGATCTGCCTGCCGGGATATACCGATTACCCTGCAGTGAACCCTTGTGCGAAGCGAATTACCGTACTCCTCAACCCCCCCCCCCCCCCCCTAGATGTGAAAAAGCAGCACCATGATGTTCCCCATTAAAATATATAAAGCCTCTAGTGGTGTTAGCCGCGAATGGGCCAATTGAAGACCTGCTCGCTGATAAGTACGGCGAAGCTTACACCGAAAATCTTAAAACCACACTCCATCACCAAAGAAAAAGAAACGAAACACAATAAAGATCTTTTCTTTTTTTCCTTCCCCTACACCTGGTAGAAGATTAATTAACTGATTATTATTTTAACATTTCTTTTTCTTCTCTTCCCTCTTCCCCTTCAACACCATTATTATTTATTATCCTTGCCTAGGGGACGTAAAAAAAGACAGTAATTAAAATATAAAATAAATTTTTTTATTAAGAGAAAACATTATTAGACGTATTGTATTTATGTATGTACGTTTTTACAGGATAACCGTATCGTATCAGTTGGGTCCAATCGATCATTCATTTTAGAATTCATTCATCCATTCACAGTCAGTTAATCAATCCCAGTGAAAAAGTTAATTAATTAATTTCTTCTTGATAACGAAAAAAAAAAAACAGTTAAAACAATTACTTACATTTTAGATTATTTTATTTAAGTCCTGTTAAAAACTAATCTCGTTAAGTAATTTTTATTTATATATATTACTCACACCATCCCCCTCTTCCTGAATTCATATTGTTCTTGATCAATACTGTTTCACTCTTCTTTTCTTTCCCTCCCTTTATTATAGTCGTTTAGTATAATACTATAACATTTCCATCTTCTACTACTCCCCTCCCTCCCTCTCCCTCTCCCCTCTCCCCATATAGGCATTTCATTTACAACTACATCTGATAAGATCTGCTTCCTTTACTTCTCACTTGCCTATATTATAGCTCCTATTCTAACTCCTCCAAAATCAATCAATAATCAAATTTGATTCTTATATAGTGGAGAAAATAGAAGTCTAAATACATCACACAAATTACTAAAAAAAACTAATATACACTTTTCTAATTCCTTTACATACATATATTTAACTTCACAAGATGTCTGATAGTTATGAAAAGAAAGGTTTGAACGAAGGTTCATTCTCTGATGATCCATACCTCGTTGAATCAACCCAAGTTGAAGAAACCAAGTTAACTGGTTTATCCGCTGTCTATGCCAATGTGATGGATATGTTTAACGGTGAAACCAGAGGTATTGAAAGAATCCCTGATGAGGAAAAAACTCACGATTCTATTTGGGGTGCTGCTACTATGTGGTTGTCCGCTAATATGGTTATCGCCACCTTTGCTTTAGGTGCCTTATCATACCCTGTCTTTGGTTTAGATTTCGGTACTTCTGTCTTGACTATTATCTTTTTCAACACTCTAGGTGGTCTTCCTGTCGCCTTTTACTCTGTGTTTGGTGCTAAATTCGGTTTAAGACAAATGGTTTTGACTAGATATTTGATCGGTAATGTTGGTATGAGAATCTTTGCCTTCATTAACTGTGTTGCTTGTGTTGGTTGGGGTGCCGTTAACATTATGTCATCTGCACAATTATTGCACATTGTCAACAACAATTGTTTACCTCCTTGGGCTGGTTGTCTTATCTTGGTTGTGTGTACCATTTTAGTTACCTTCTTTGGTTATAACGCTATCCATGCCTACGAAAAGTGGTCCTGGATTCCAAACCTTGCTGTTTTCATTGCTATCATCTGTAGATTATCTATGGATAATGTCTTTGAAGCTGGTTTACCACAAGATGATGGCTCTATCAAGACCTGGGGTTCTGGTGAGACCTTTGCTGGTGATGTTTTATCCTTTGGTGGTACTATTTTCGGTTTCGCTGCCGGTTGGACCACGTATGCTGCTGATTACACTGTCTACATGAGAAAGGATTCAAACCCATACAAGATTTTCTTCTTTGTCTTGGGTGGTTTACTGTTGCCATTATTATTCACTATGATTCTAGGTGCTGCTTGTGTCACTGGTATTAAGACTAACCAAAAGTATGCTGACTATTACAATGACTACTCCATTGGTGGTTTGGTTTATGCTATCTTATGTAAGGATTCCCTACACAGATTTGGTGAATTCTTGTCTGTTGTCTTGGCCATGTCTACTGTGTGTAACAACATTCCAAATATGTACTCCATTGGTTTAGGTGCTCAAGCTTTCTGGTCTATCTTTGCCAAGGTTCCAAGAATTGTTTGGACCTTAGTTGGTAACTGTTTGACTTTAGCTATCTGTATCCCAGCTTACTACTCTTTCGAATCTGTCGTTGATAACTTCATGAATCTGATTGGTTACTACTTGGCTATTTACGATGCTATCACCCTTTCCGAACATTTCATCTACATTCGTGGTTTCTCAAACTATGACTTGTCCATCTATGATCAAAAGGACAAGCTTAACCCAGGTTGGGCCGGTGCCTTTGCCTTCTGTTGTGGTGCTGCTGGTGTCGTGGTGGGTATGGATCAAACCTGGTATGCAGGTGAAATTGGTAAGAAGATCGGTGACTATGGTGGAGATATTGGTTTCGAATTGGCTGCTGGTTTTGCCTTTGTTGGTTACAATATCAGTAGACCTTTCGAAAAGAAGTACTTTGGTCGTTAAAGCTATTATTATTTTTTAATATACATATCATATATTTTTTCTTTATTATTATTAAAAAACAAGAAAGAAATTCTCCTCTTATTTGTTTTGTGTTTTTTTAATCGGATATTTTGATTCTCTTGGAATATGTGTTGCTTCTACTTGCTGCAATATCTTATTAACAAGTGGTGTTGGACATGTTTGATAATTTGTGCCGTTTCATAACATTTATTCATCCTTCTTCTCTATTTATCTTTTCTTTACTTTCTTCGTTTCATTTGCTTTTCGTATCATCCATCGGGGTTTTACTACATTCCTTTATATAACTTCTTAATTTAATGATGCCATACATTTTTTCAACTAAACAAATTAAACCAAACTAGAAAAAGAAAAAGAACGGATAGATAGATAGGTCGATCGATCATTGAAGAAGACCCCCCTCGCGTGCATGCCTTTTTTTTTGACTTCATGTAAAATCAAATATATCAAATACATAATATACTTTGGTAATAAAAAAGGCTTATACTCATTGTATATAGATAACACACAATCAATTCCCAATAAACTCTAAGGTGGCAATTAGTATTTGATAGCCTACTGCATGTATCTACTCAACAATCCATAGATTCATATCAAAATGTCAGCCCAGTTACCTAGCTTTGAATCAATTCATCAGAAACATCAACAACAAAGACAGCAACAGCAACAGCAACAGCAACAGCTACAGCTACAGCAACAGCAAAATGAGCAACAGGAAGAACAAAAACAACAGCAACAACAACCACAACAACCACAGGTAGAGCAACAATCTCAACAAAGTACACCGTTTTCTTCCTTAACCAGGATGCGTTCTCACCCATCGATGTTGCAAATACAAGAACAGATGCAAAAACAACAACAAAGCCAGGTGTCGCAAGACTCTGAGGTTGAAAACCATAATACATTGTATCAATTGGTTGATGATTTGTTGCAAATCATTGATGATAATAGAAAATTAAAGAATGAGATTTGGAAAGATGTTGACCAGCTTTCAACAAGCGTAGCAACTGAATCTGTAGATGAAGATGAATCTGTTGACACTGAAGTTCAGGATAAGACAACAAAGAATCAACTACAACAAGGAAAAAATGATGTCCAGAGAAACATTAATCATGACAATAATATCGGTGAAGATGACCGTGGCAATGATAATGATGACCAAGACGGAGACGGAGATGACGACGATGATGATGATGACGATGACGATGGAGAAGACGACGATGATGATAGTGATGATGATGATGATGATGATGAGGACGAGGACGAGGATGAGGAAGAGAACGATGTTGAAAATGAAGATAATGGATATGACAAGGAGGAAGACAATGAAGGGGATATTGACGATAATAACTTTCATGATCCAAATAATAAAGAGTCAATTCTACGCCAAATAAGTAAAAACCCAGGTGCATTCAAGTACCATGACGAATTATTGACAATCAGTGAAGAAAGGTCTCAAAAAGAACGACAGTTACGAAAGCAAAAAGAAAAAGAGCAAAATCAGCAAAAACGACTAAAAGCTCTGAGATCCAGCAGTCCAGGTGCTACATTTCTGACAGAGATCAAATCGATGATAAGATCAAAATCGTCATCTGTGTCAACATCGAATGAAACAGAGTCCATACGATCCAAGGAACAGTTACAGATTGAACAATTATGTCAAGAGAATAGAGATTTGATGAAGATTCTCAAGGATAGGAAAAATTACAATCAGCAACTACTGAAAACAATCTCAAATTATGAGGATAATTTGAAACAGATCCTGTCAAGCGTCACGGTGAACCATGTTGAAGTGAACAATAAGCAATTGGAAAGACAAAACGGCTATAAAGATGAATTGATTGCATTGGAAGAGAAAATGTATTCTAGATTCAATGAGCTAATTGCAGCGGAACAAAAAACTTCTACATTATACGAGCAATTTGATCCTTTGGTTGATTTTTTCAACAAGTTAGAGGTGTAATAAAAACCCTTGTTTTGTGTACATCCAAATATATATATATATATACGTATATTTATTTTATATTTAAAACTTTACTATCTAGATATATTAGCTTTGGTTAACAAACCAACTACAATTAGTTTTGTCCTTGTCTTGATTATCACCACCATTCATCATCATAATCTCCACATTACCGTAATCCTTATCCATTAGCACAGGTAAATCGTCCTCCCAAGTTAATTCTAAACCATTATTTTTCAGCAATGAGTCCCTAGTAGTTTGCCACGAGAATCTGATATTCAAATCCCATCCAAACAATGGATCCACACTACCATTTAACCATCTAGACGTATTTGGATCTGAAGGGTATCCAGACCCCCAATTGACGCTTGGATCCTCCTTACACAAGTTCAAATTAATATCTCTTGTCACCTTAGCCACAATTGAAGCCGTGGAAACTATTGGAAACAAGGAATCTGCCTTCTTGGTCACTGTGATATCAATGTTGGGGAATATTGTTTGTAATTTCTTTTGATACGTCAATGGTGGTCCAACGGTATCAACATACACTTCTTTCAAATTAACGCCTTGTGCTATCACACCCTTGATCAAATCAATCGTTGTGTCATGCGCTTGTTCGTTCAAATTATAATTACCAATGTGCTTAGGCTTCAACATACCGGAGGATATATCTCTAGCTGTCAATGAGGTAGTTGCCCATCCAACATTACTGTATAGTTCATGTGTACCATCGCACATTAACTTTAACAAGTGTCGTCTGATAGGGTCCGTCAATGTCTTGGAATCGGCAAAACCAAAATTCTTCAGATTACCATCAGCATATGTTTTCAAGCAATATGAAATACCATACACCATGGGTCCTAACACAGGACCTCTACCTGCTTCATCAACACCTAATATCACTGGTTCATTTGGATTTGCTTGAATCTCCGTCGGGATCTCAGTGTAGTACGATGTTGTAGCTGGTGATATTGGAACTGTCACTGATGGAGGGACGAATGTGTTGTCCACCTTTATATCTTCCTTCTTTATACCAGACTTCTTTGGAGGCATTTCAATGATATATCAATATACTATGGTAAGCTATGTGGTTATATGGTTGATGATATTTCAGTTCTTTAAAGAAAGTATGTTTATAGAATACTCTTAAATGATTGAAAAATCCCATTTTACGCGTTTACCTTACTGAGAGCACTTCGCTAGTGTGTGGGGGACATAACATGAATATGCAATTTGTATATATATATAACTAATACTCTTCGTCTGGATGTCATATATATCATATATATATGGGTAGCTGATATATATTCACTATGTTTAGGAATTGTTTAAATTAGAGTGGTTCAAATACGCAAGGAAGAAACTCTAATGATCAATCACATAAGACAATGTTTATAATGAAGCGCACACTATCAAAATGTTTTGTAGATGAGAAGGTATCCGGAAAGTAATATGCAAAGTAATATTATTAAAAAAACAAATACAAATATGATGAAAACAGACAAACAAAATGGAAAGACAACTAAGAATGAGATAAAAAAAAAAGGAAATATAAATAGTATACATTAGAGAAAAAATTGAACGCTCTTTTTCTTTCATAATGAGGCTTCTTATGGTATGATTTGAGCTCTCAGGTTTATAAAAGAAGAGAAGAAATGGAATGATAAATATGAATGAAATAATGGATGGATGCCATATATTGTTAATTAGAAAGGTTTATTCGTGATTTATATGATGATCATTAATTGACAACAGTAGAAATATTTGTGAGTGGTTCTTCCTCGTATTCAATTTCAATTCTAGGTCTCTTTCTCTTTCTTTGTTTATCCTTTTCAGCAGCCTTGTCTTCAGAATCAGAATCAGAGTCGGATTCATCATCTTCAGAGTCATTTTCATCAGAAGAAGCATCTAACCACTTTTCTAAATCTTCCATGTCAACTAGTTCGTCATCCTCCTCGTCGGCTTCAACATATTCAATTTCACCAACATCTGATTCATCCTCTTCTTCATCTTCACTTTCTAATTCAACTTCATCTTCGGAATCAAATTCTTCTTCATCTTCCTCATTTTTGTCTTCAACCTTACCTAAAACCTTTCTCCATATCTTTTCATCAACATTTAATGGCTTATCACCGTATGCACCAGATTTCAATCTCTCCAATAATTCCTTTTCAATTGCCTTTTCAATTCTTGCAGCAGCCAATGCCTTTCTTTCTCTAGTTTCTTCTCTTCTTTTAACTTTGTGTTTCACTCCAACATAGTGTCTTTCGTCTTCTCTCAAGGCTAATCTTCTCTCGGTTATAGCCACTTGTGTTAATCTAGTTAATCTTTGCTTACACTTATGAATTAAAAACTTGTTCCAATATATCAAATGTTCATCGACTTGACTTAATGCTGTTTTGTAGTTTTTACTCAATTTGATTCTTTCCCATAGATTCTTAGGCATGTGTGCTCTTTCAGCAGTCTTCATGTATAAGTATAGTTTACCATCAACGCTCTTGATGGTGGCATATCTTGCATTAGCTAATGGGCAGGATTGTCTGTTACACAAACCTGTGACATTGTAATCATTTCTGCAGAAATTCTGCTCCTTGGTAGTTTTGAGCTTGAATGCACAGAATTGTTGATTTATAACTTGCCAAATAACCTGTTTGAAGGAGGGGAGAAAAAAAAGAAAAGGAAAAGGGTATGTTAGTATTAAGTTGATCCGTAAGAAAAAGAAAGCAAAACTTTCAGGAGTCAGTAAAACATACTTCGTCAGACATTGTGAATGTATATTAAGTGGGGTATATATATATGATAAATAAATAAGATGGATTCTATAACGTCTTTTATATATAGTTTTATAAATTGTTGTTGTTGTATAATATACATATATACTATTCATATAAGTTGTTATCTCTGTACAATACAAATTTTTTTTTTAAAATAAAAAAAAAAAAAAATAAAAAAAAAAAAAATTTTGTGAAAAATTTTATGAGTTTTACACTACTAAATACACAGCCTTGTAATTAAATTAATTATTTCTTTTTTGCTAAGCGAGCGGCTGGAAGGCGGCCTTTCAGACGGCACGAATTTGTAATGCTAATTTAATTAATGATATTGTATGATATTGTATGATATAGATATTGATGTAAGAAAGAGTGAATATCTAAATTGTAATTATTGTCTAAAAAAATAAGTACAACATTAACAAGAGGAAAAGGGAATAGGAGGATAAGAGGTAATTGAAATATTATTTATATTTCAGAACTGTAAGTACGATCAATTATGCTCTGGGCATCTAATATATACTGTAATAGACTATTTATATAATTAAAGAAATTATACACTCTTACACAGTTATCACCGAAAATCTATCATCAATATTTTTCTGTTCCTTGATGTATTTCAAAGTACGCTCAAAGTGTTTCCATGTCAATTCGAATCCATCATCAAACTTCTTCTTACCATTACCGTTTGCACTGCCTTTTTTGCCTCCCACACTGTCAAAGTTATTCGATATTAATTCAATCAACCCATTCAAATACTTGGTGTTAATCATCTCATTACCATGAATGAAATAGTACAATGATTGATTCAATATCTCGATGAATAATTCTAGTGAAACATTAGCATCTAAAATTGAATCAGCTGTACGTAATGCCTTCTGTAAACACTCTAAAACACGTTTATCATCCTTCTTCAAAGAGATATGCTGTGGTAAGTTACCATTGCTATTATTATCGGGATTTTCTGCTGCTGCTGCTGCTGTTGATGCTGCCAGCTTGTCACTGTCATAGTCATCAACCTCTTGGATGATCCACCAAAGATGAGATGCCGAATAAACAGCTCTACATTGATCGGTCTTCTTCAATAACTTGGATCCGTACAATGTGGCCTTGGTGATTAATTTATTGAAATTTTCCAAATTTAATTCAATCATCCTCTGCGAAGCAATAAGTTTGTTGAATATGTCTAACAAGCATTGGTATTGTAATCTCGAATCAACGATACCCTGTTCATATAAAACAAATGACGAAATAAAGAAATCATAAGAGATATCAACTAATGAAACCTCATCCGCAACCTCGGTTGTAATCAGATTCAAATTCAAGCAAATCAAAGGACTAATAGAGTATTCAGTCATCTCATCAATTAAACCAGATATAAACTTAAATAAATTAGACACCTTTAACTTTTGCTGCTTGGTTTCAATCTTTTTAATCAAGTTCAGCTTTCTGATTAATTTTAAAATAGTAGAAACCAATGTTGGATATGTGTACTTGGTTCTGAATTTGCCCTCCTTCAAATGAAATCTAGCTTGTTTCAACAACTCAAAATGTTTATAAGGGTTCTTGTTATATAACAGATGTATAAATTTGGCTAACTTCTCTTGTTGTAACACCGTCTCTATAGGATCCACATTGTCCTCGCTGGCGATTGCAGTACCAGAACCAAATAAAGTAGAAGCCATGATAGACTTATTACTATGATCCAATCCTAAATTTTTAAGAGTTGAGTCTTCTTGAATGACAATAACAGTCTTCAAGATTTCAAATACTTTGTCAACCTGATCAATTTCTGTGATTTTGATCTCCTTTTCTAAAAATTTATCAATAATATCTAAACAAACAGATGTCTTCATCGAACTCTTTTGTAGATTAAAAAAGTCACTATATTGTGGATCAAGCTCCAATAATGCCTTAGCATCCGAGCATGTTTCAACTGGTATTAATAATAATGACTTCCAGTATGATGTGTCAACAGATGAATCATGTGGAACAGATATTTCCTTGAATTTTTCATTGGCATAACGGTAAATAGAATTGATATTCTGGTAGTTTTCTGGATAGTATGTTAATGATAATTTAGCCAATCCTTCTAAAATTAGACTAAAGTCTTGACCAGATAAATCCGGCTTCAATTCGTTCAACTTATCGATGAATTCAATAAACTTATCAAAAATGTCAGATAAATTCAATGCATCGAACTGTTCAATAAAGTCAGGCTCTCTATTCTTAAAATCAATTAGTCTATCGATTAATGTCATTAAGATCTTTCTCATACTAACTTCTGGGTTAAGTTTTAACAAAGCATCAAAGAAATCATCCAATGTAATTAAATGGAAATCATCAGGGAAAACTTGAATGATTACATCCAATAAATACTCTTGCGCAATGACATCCCTACATTGAATTATCTGTTCCATTAAAGTTGGTAGAATGTGTTGCTTGTAGTACAGTTTATCAATTTCATCAAGTTGTGATAGTCTAACCAAGTTGGAACCAACTAGTATTTGCAGTTCTTGTCTTTCATTGATTCTCTTCTGTCTTTCAGATGAATGACCCTGGTGTTGCAATCTAACCCATAGCTTGTTCATTTCGATAAAGTTTGTAATGATGAACTGAATTGAATCCTTTAAATCGCCTTTCAATTCCTTTGATTCTTCATCAAATGATGTTGGTAATAAATCTTTAGTTCTCTGAGATAAGAAGTATCTTAAGAATAAACCTCTGATTGGATGTTGAACACCACGGCACATTTCCATCATATCCTTCATAATTTCCTTGACAGGAGAGTCAGGAACAGCCATGTACACTGTACCAACAGTGATCATTAAGTACAGTCTCGGGATAATGTTCCCTGCATACTGGACCAGTTCGTATAAATCAGCTAAATGGTTGTTTGGGTGGTTGTCCTTAAGGTACTCGGATAAATATTCTAATCCATCAAATGCGAGAATGTACAACTCATAGTATTGCTTCGGAGTTAAATAGTTTGTTCTCAATTCACCTAGAAAGGTTGAAGCATGCTTAAGAGCATCCATGAATTTATTCTTGGTTTCTAAACATTTCTTCATTTGGGCAATTTGTTGCCTTATCACAGTGGATGAATTATCCAATATCTTCTTCTGTTCCTCAGCACTGACATTTGTATTTTTAGACGCCATTTTCAGTGATCAATTGGACAATTCAAAAATGACAGGTTGTGTTGTTCTTGTTTTTAATGGTTGATTTGTTAACTGGAAAATGTTAGGAATAAACCCGATATACGTATCATTTTTACTCATATTTATTTATTAAGTGCATTTACCGCCACCTCCTCAGAGAACAGAAATAGCGGCTAGGCGCAAAAATTGTCTGATTACGTAATCACTCGTATTCTTACTTATATATACACCTAGCGTTCCCTTTTTTTTTACCCTATTTAATGCATTTACATGTTCCCTTATAATCCATGTGATTATTAATAAGTAATATTTATTCTTTATATAATTGGAAAAAAAAAAGACTATTCCCTTGAGAACAAACCGGCATATCCCTGTCCTGTTGAACAGCACATAGAAACAACTCCTAGTTCGTCGCCCCCTTCAAAACCATGTAATAAAGTACTCAAGCACCTTAATCCAGTTGCCCCTAATGGGTGTCCCAACGCAATGGCACCCCCCTTGGGGTTTATCTTTCCATCTGCTAATGCCTTTTCTAATCCTAATTTCTTGATGACATAGATTGATTGAGAAGCAAAGGCTTCATTCAATTCCCATTTATTAATGTCTTCAACTGTCAAGCCAAACTTTTTCAATAAATTTGGAATGGCAACACTTGGAGCAATTCCCATTAAACTTGATTCAACACCAGAAACATTTGCCCCAAGATATTTTGCAATTGGTTTCAAACCCAATGCATCTGCTTTTTCCCTAGTTGTTAGTAATGCAAAAGAGCCACCATCTGACACTTGTGATGAATTACCAGCTGTTGTAAATCCATCATCCTTGAATACTGGCTTTAAACTAGATAATTTTTCAATGGAAAGATTTCCCCTAATGCCATCATCTACTGAAATGGTAATTATTTCTCCATTTTCATCTTTAGTTTCAATTGTAATAATTTCATCCTTAAACAAACCATTTTTCGTAGCATTGTGGGCCTTTTGATGGGATTCAAGTGAAAATTTATCCAATTCATCTCTAGTCAATCCAAATTTCGAAATAACATTCTCTGATGTGATTCCCATCGGCATAATCACATCTTTTGCTTCTTGATTTGCATTGTTGTACAAGTTTTCGTTGATTCGAACTGGGATTCCACGATGGGGAAAGTAATCAAAAGTCATTGATTCTACACCGCACGCTATACCAACAGTATAATCACCAGCCCTAATAGAATTAGCCACATACGTTAGTGCCTGAATAGATGAAGAGCACTGTCTATTGACAGTATTGACTGTAGTGGATGGAGGGAATCCAACAGCTTTAACTGCCATAGCAGATGCCTTTTGCCCACCAAGAGTTTGCAAAACTGTCCCGACCAAAACATCATCAACCTCATCAACTGGTATATCAATTTTATCCAATGAACCCTTAACTGTTTGATATAAGATCTCCTCTGGTGATAGTTTCGATAATCCACCCTTTTTAGCCCTAGTAACTGGGGACCGTTGAGCAGCTAAAATGACTATATCCTTGGAACCTCTTTGGGTGACTTGCTTTATAAGTGATGACATTGGTTGTTTTTTTCTTCTTTATAAAGATCCTTTAATCTCATATATTCTTCATTTTATATGATTCATAAGGTATATAGTAACTTCAATAAATTTACAAAAGATTTTCAGCGTTATATATAACATGGAAATATGTCTGAAGAATTCTAAAAAGATGATTTCCATATACACACCAGATTTCCGAGATCTCGCTTACAAAAATAGGGAGCATATATCCGATGGTTTGTCCAGACATCTTTACTATTAGTATTACACAATCAAATAAACTATAAGTTATTAGCAATTAAGTGGCAATTATGACAAACAAACAAAAAAAGAAGGTAAACATATAAACAGATATTTCTTTGAATCATTTTAACTATTAAAGTTCAGGTCACATCTAGTAACAAATAGTGATCTTTGAACCAAAAACAAAAACACACCAATTATAGGGAAAAAAGTTTATATAAATAAAAAGAAATGAAATCTAATCTTTTGGAGTTGTTCTAATGAAATGAGAAGGACATTGGTAACCTGTTGGATTTTCAAACAAGTAGTGTTGATGGTATTCTTCAGCATCCCAGAACGATTTAATTGGCTCTATAGCGGTGACAATCTTATGTTTTGGATACCATTTATTTTGCTGTTTTTCTAAAATTTCTTCGGACACCTTCTTCTGTTCATCATTATGTGTGAAGATAGCAGATCTGTACTGGGTACCTGTGTCTGGACCTTGATAGTTTAATGTGGTTGGATCATGCATTATGAAGAAAAACTCAATTAATTCACTGTATGTAATCTTGCTTGGTTCATATGAAATTTGAAGAGACTCTGCATGGTTGGTGGAACCAGTACAAACTAATTTATAATCAGGATTTGCAGTGATACCATTGGCATAACCAACTTTTGTATCCAACAATCTATCCTTGAAATGTTTAAGGTATATGTGTTCGACACCCCAGAAACAACCTGCAGCAACTGTGCATAGCTGAGAGGTTGAAGAAGTCTTTATAGTTTTGCTCACTGTCGATGACATTATAATTCAATTACTATCAAATAAAAAGGGGGCGTGAACTCTGTTCGATATATTGTGTAATAATGTAATGAATTGAATTGTTGACAGACAACGCCGGTTTTATATATGTATATACACACCGACCATTTTCAAATGGATCGACAATCAATCAGACGGAACGGAACAGATGGCTAAAAAAAAATATTTTATTTTTTACGCCGCAGTTTAGTTGTCTACTTAATATGCATAACTGATACCTTTTGCCTTATATATATATATAACAAACGTACACCAATTTGGCATAATTGGCTAGCTAACAAACCCACCTTTAACTATCATATGATCAAAAATGTCTACATCTGTTAAAGCATACGCATTATTGGCATTTGATACTCTTTACTCTGACTTGAAAAAGGTTCAGCCAATCCCACTAGCGAAGATAAAGGCAATAACCGATGACAACGATAAGGAGACCATCGAGAGATGTCCATTGTTTGTCACATGGAACACCAAGTATGGTTCCGATGAAAAGGAACTTAGAGGATGCATTGGTAACTTTTCCGATTTGAAATTGCCTGCTGGTGTTAAGGAATATGCATTAGTAGCTGCATATGAAGACACTAGATTCCATCCCATTAAACCTTCAGAACTATCAAAGCTAAGCTGTTCAGTTACCTTATTAAAGAATTTTGAAAAGGGGAAGGACCCTCTAGATTGGGAATTGGGTAAGCATGGTATTAGAATTTTAATCAATGGGGCAAGATCAGCTACTTTCTTGCCTGAAGTTGCAACTGAGCAAGGTTGGAGTAAAGAGGAAACTTTACAGTACTTGGTTAGAAAAGCGGGCATTCATGGTAAGAAATGGTCAGACATGGACATTGAGTTAACTAGATACCAGGGTATCAAGTCTAGCACTGATTATGAAGAGTATTTAAAGATAAGAAAACAAATCACTTCCAATTAAAGCTCTGAACCACAATGGCATGGTTTTTTTAAAAAAGAGAAGGATGGTGGATTACGATTTTAAAGGTAATTATATAATTTATATGGCATTGGGATTTTTACATTTTTTTTTTTATTTTATTATTTAATTTGGATAATTGTACTTTTTTTATGAATTGAATTCAATTGAATTGAACTGAGTTTTCATTTCAAAGTTTATATATATATATATATATATAGTATATACTTATCCCAGGTTAGTTAAATTAGTATTTGATAACACCCCTGATTTTTATGTAACCCTGAGAAAAGCCCGGTGTTACGAGCACTTGCACACACTCCCAGCATCTTCTTTTTTTTTTTCCTTTTTCTTTTTTTGCTGCGTATAAAAAGTAGAAAAATTTTCCATCCATCTCTAATTTATTATACAAACTAATGTTTTCTCTTCTCATCTAATCAATTAGAATGATAGTAGACAAACATAATGATCATAGTGTATATGATCTATATGTATGTTCTACTGTTTCCCAGTTTAGTCACAAATGGTATGTGTTAACTTCTCAACTGATTGTTTGTTTGCTTTTGCATTTCCTCCTTCTCTCTTCACTAAACAAGTGTCTTACTGTTATTTTATTCTTTGGTGTTACAAAATTTTAACCTGATGAAACATGAGTATACTTCTTTCCCAATCTTATTTCGACTATGACGACATGGCTTATAACCGTCCTAGGGCCTTTGATATACCCGCTGTTGCAGGTGGGTATTTTTCACTGATCTGTTTTCACTTTGATACCTAGTATCGATTTGAGGGGCTTTTTACTTGCCAGTAATTATTACGTTTCTGATTCAAATAACCAAATAAAGAATAACTTTGTAAGACACAAATGGTGGTTGTGAAAGTTTGTTCAAACTTTTTATCCAGTTTCAATCTTACTAACATTAAATAACTCTTTTGTTTTGTTTAAATCTAGTTTGAAGTTTAATTATTGACTAAAGGTTTAGTCTACAATCATTTGTGATCCCTTTTTTTCTTTCTCTCTCTCTCTCTTTTAATTTTCTTTTTGCTTTTTGCTTTTTGCTTTTTTCTTTCTCTATCCCTCCTCTTGATGACGTTGAAAATGATTGGATGTACCTCCACTATGTATGAATCATCCATTATATTAAAAAGAAAAATGAAAATGTGTCTTTTTTTTGGTTTTAAATGATGAAAAGTTACCATAAACATTCGCAGTTTCCTCGGTAGATATACATCTACAAGGAAGGACGAACCCAAAACTCCTGACTTGGTATATTGGTGACCGCCCATACGACCTTCCATGGATGTCTGAATTAAATCAAAAAGAAAATATACTTTCATTTTTTTTTCTTCAATTATGATTGATGAATTTTTATTTAGTTTGCATTCGATTGTTTTCAATTGAATACTTTTCTTTTTGCTAAGCTTTACAGTAAAGGTTTACTTTAAAGGTTTAGAAAAGATTGTATTAAGTTGTTATATATTATTATTACATGTACAAAACGACAACTGTAAACACATTTGCCATTGAAAATATATATCTCTGTGATTGATGGTCTTTAGGTTTAGGTTTGTTTACATGTTTCCTCCAACTCCTGTCCAATTTCATCTGGTATATCCTCGTCACCAAACTCCAATTCACCTTTTCCATCTTTAAAGTTGAGAAAATTCAAATCATCATTGGCTATTTCCTTTGGAGGCATGCCCAATTCTTGTAATTCTTCCAATTTATTATTTATTATTTGCTTGTCCGATGAATTGGTATCACTGTAATTAGGGTCATTGAACTTGGTTATTATGGCCTTGATTACTTCGTATTGATTATTATAGTGTTCGTATTTAGGATCATTCTTATTATTGTTCAACCAAGTAGGATATTTCAAGTATAAATCATTTAGAGGCTCATACAAGACTTCTTTGGAAGAAAGCTTATCAAGCATTTCGGTCAAAAGATTACCTAAATCCTCCGAACTTCCTAAACCATCATCCCCTCCAAGGGGAGTATCATTTAAATCCAAATCTAATGATTTTAATAAGGTTGATAGCAGTTCATCATCTTTAGTTTCATTCTTTAGGCTTTTATCGACCTGGTCACCAGAGGTTTTTATTCTATTAACAGTACCAGAGATTAAATCTTTAAAATTAGCTGGTTTCTCATCGCTAGGATTTGACACAGATCTTGTCGTATTAGGGGTGTTCATACCCACAGGATTCTTGCCAGATGCAGAAGAATCTGTTTGTGTATTGGTAAGTTCTTTTAAAAATGAGTTTAAATTGGATGAAAGATCAGGGTCATTATTAGATAGATCTGACAATAAATTCTGTAACAATTGTTGTTCGTCAATCTCATTATCATCACTATCTCCAACACCACCGTCATCAACATCCACAACTGTGGCCGTTTTCCCCTCTTGTATGCTGGTTTTCTGAGTGGGAGGTAAAGATTCGGATGAGTTTCTAGATGTGGAAGATAAAGTGTACCCTGGAGGCTTACTTAAAATCTCATCATCAAAATCGTCTAGTAAATCATCCAAATCATCAAAGTCATCATCATCTTGGTGTGCCATCTCGTTAAATTGTTATGTTTTATATTATCAAAGGGAAACTATGGAAAAAAAAGGAAAGCACCTTGTTCTTTCATATACATACAACGCCCTTACATGTGAAAAAAAAAAAAGGTTTCCACAAACTTTCTTAATTGGGACTTCTGAACCTCGAAATGTAAAATCAATTTTTTCGATTTTTGGCAAAATTTAATAAAAGAAAATAAAAGGTGGGAATTATAATACTGAACAACCTTCCTTTTGACAAAACCCTTCAACTGAACTGTACTGTTATTTGCATTTGAGCTAAAAACTCATACATATAGATATGCCTGAAAGAGACTTGTGTACAGAGAGAATACAACAGGAAAGGTATGTTTGCTACAATCCTTCAAATTACTCACTCTTCTATCTCAGTCATACGATAGTCAAAGTTCAATAATAATTTCATACTAACATTATACTGTTCCCACTATGGACTGACATTACAGAAAACAATGGAGAAAAGATCATCCATATGGATTCTATGCTAAACCAACCAAGGCAGCAGATGGATCTTTGGATTTGCACAATTGGAAAGCTGGTATTCCTGGCAAACCTCGTACATTATGGGAAAATGCAATTTTTCCTATATCTATAGCATTCCCTGAAGAATACCCAGCTAAACCACCAAAGATTAAGTTTCCAGTTGGATTTTACCACCCTAATGTTTATCCATCAGGTACCATTTGTTTGAGTATTTTAAATGAAGAACAAGATTGGAGACCTGCAATTTCCATAAAGCAATTACTATTAGGTATTCAGGAATTATTGGATAACCCAAATCCAAATTCTCCAGCACAGGAACCAGCATGGAGAGCGTTCGGTAAGGATAAAGCAGAATATGAAAGGAACGTGAAACAACAAGCTAAGCAATATGCTAATAAGGATTAATGAATCTATTGACAAAATTAAAAAATTAAAAACACAAAAAAAAGTTTCATGTGTATACTAAAACGATATTTATATATGATTAATTTTCATGCTTTATTTTGATTTTCTTTCCTCTCTTTACCTCTTTTATTGTATTGAATTACAATTCCGGCGTTCTTAAAATTTAAATGATATTATATTATAACTATGTAATGATTATATAAAAAGTGATTGGAAGAAAAAGAATATTACAATTCTGCTTGTTTGTAACGAATGAATCTTTCAAGATTGATTAATGTATCCTCAGATCTACCCTTAAGTTCTAGATTGACACTTTTATCAATCGTCTTGTATATTTGTCTGTAGTCTTTCTGTATGTCCTTTAAGAGTTTCAATAGTCCTCCTTCGTGGAAAATTGGTTTATTATAAGGATAATCATCGTCAAATAGTTCAAATATAGACTGAATAGATTCTAGTAGTGTATATTCAACTATGAATTGATACTTCTTATGTAACTCAGAGATATTTTTGAAGGATTTGTATAGGCTAATAGGTGCAAGCAACTTTTCATCAACCAAGAATTTTGAAATTTCCCTGGTGATTTCAATTGAATCACAGCTTTTGGCTATTATAGTAAAGTAACTGATTAATGCAGCAGAAAATTGGATCAATTGATTAATGTCATTATCATCTAAAGTTAATTCGGATGATATTTTAATCAATCTCGAAATCTGTTGTGAATCTGGGATCACTGGGTTCCCATGATTGAATTCTAGATAGTTTATCAGGAAATTCAATTCATCGGTGACTCTTTCAATATTAGCATGGTCCAACTCTAAAGATTCGTTAAAGTCTTTTAATATAACTTGTCCAAAGTCATTTAAAAAGCTGGAAAAATCAGCATCATTGAATTCTATTGATTTGAAGTATATACATAAATTATTCAAACAAACAATCACCTTGTTGTTTTTGAATCCCTTTATAATTAATGCTGATAAGAATGGAATTAAGTTTCCCACAAAGAAATCATCCAATTTTTCCTTCATTTCTTTACTCACTGATTGTGGATCGACAAATAATTGCTCTCCCTTAATTTCAATGATAGTGGTGTATAGGTCTAATAACAAATCAATTAATTTGAAATTGTTTTTAGCAGTATTCAATGCCTTTGCTTCTTCTTTAGAACTGTTGTTCTTTATTGGTGAATTTAGTTCATCGATGGTAGTTTGTAAATCAATTGACTTGTAGATGTGGTCTAGTTTTAATAAAATGGAATTTATTAAAATATCATCAGACTTAGCGTCTAATACTTCACCCTTAAATTCCATGATTTGGAATTTAAGACCAACTAAGTACACTTGTGAAACCTTCGTCAAGGTGGATTCATCAATGCTTGATAATAAACTGATAGCAGTTTCATCTGTTGCAAACCGTTCAATGAATTTTAAGGATAAAGTAGACAAATCATAAACAAACTCCAATGAGGAAGAAGTGATTTTAGTACTGACTTTTTTGTCAATTAACTGAAAGATGAATTTCAAAACACCACTCTCTTGTAACTTTGGTAGTATTTTTTCATCAAATAGTTGAGTGGAAACTTCTGTTGATAAGGAACCTAAACAACTGATGATGTTATCAATAAAGTCCACAAGTAAACCTTTGCTAGTGGAGTCGACATTTTCATCATTGATATGTTCAACAGAAGCCATTGCCTTCTTGAATGCATCCTCCAAACTGGTCCAAATGTCTGATCTCCATAAATGAACACTCAAATCATATCCCTCTTCGATGATTAAGTTTCTTAATAAACCATAAGCATCCACTACAATTTCATCATTTTCATCATGGATCAACTTTGTCAACAAAATCTTAACTAGTTCATTTTTCAATAATAACTTTCTAGCTGCTTGGTCATTGTCACATAAAAACATAATTGAGTTCAATGCTATCGATCTGTCATTAGCTGCTGTAGATGACAATTTTGTGATTAAAGGAGTGATCTTTTGAGCTTCTTTTGATTCATTGTTAGTGGTTTTGCCACCATTTTCACTCAGTTGGTTGTTTTTTCTTCTTTGTTGTGATAACTTTGATCTCTTCTTTAGTTTACCCATCTTGTATATCTTTTGTATTTCCCTTTAATGTTGTTATAAAACCTGGAAATAGAAGAGGTATTTATTATGCCTTCTAAAGAGGTTAATTAAATTTTTCAAAATTCTTTTTTTTTTTTTGCTTTAAATTTTTTTAACGTGCGGCTTTTTTTATTCCAGCATCGGTAGATTGTTTTACTGCTACTACTAATAACTTTACAGGCATACTAAATGAAATAGATCAATTCATTATAAACATATTTACAAATATATATGGTACTATGTAGTGTTAAATAGTAAATGGTAATGTACAGTTCTAGAGTAAACCTCTTATATCAAGATTGAATTCTCTATTTCTTTGCTTCCCCAGTGTTAGCAATGGTTTCATCCGGTTTCTTGAAATCAACTGTATATTTATCCTTTTCATCGGTTGGAGCTGTTAATTTCTTTCTTAATTCATCCCATTTGTCACTAGGTCTAATACCATTTATTATCTTATCACCATTATCGTCAAATTCGGGAACTTCTATATCAGATCTTAAATTACCGTCTTTTTTCAATTGTTCTATGACCAGAGGTTCAAAGAATTTCACCCCGGAATAAACACCTAAAACAGAAAAGAATAAAACAGTGATAATTTTGTTAGCATTAGCTGGTGCCATTATTGTAGTTTTGTTGTTCGATGCAACAGTATCACGGAAACTTATCGTAGGTAATGATGGAACAGAGTAGTTAGTATTAGTCTGTACATATATCTAGTAAAATTAAGCAAGATGGGAAAAATTGCACTCAATGAAAAAAACAATTGCGCCTGTCGACGAATCGACGTGCTTATCTGATTATGGCTTTTTACTTTAAATGGTATCTATCCCTTTTTCCCCTTATTAAAAAGAAGCATAATAAACAACTAGTCATTCTTATCTATAAATTAATTAATGTAAATTAAACACTGACGGAATATTTCTTTTCAAAATCCTGATAATATTGAAGCATATCTTGAGTGATATTCTTGGTTATGCCCTTAAATGCCTCCATAAAATGATCTTCTCTAACTATTTTACACTCATTATCTTCCTTCACAGCATTAAGACCAGCCCTACGACAAAGAAAAACACACTCTGCACCTGAGAAACCATCACTTAATTCACTTAGTTTGTCGAGAAGAGAGTTCTTATCTTCCAAGTTGTAGTTCTTAGTATTCTTTTCAAAAATATGATATCTTGCGGCCTTGTCTGGTGGAGCAACGTAAACACGGGTGTCCAATCTACCAGGTCTTAATAAAGCTGGATCAATGACATCTGGTCTATTAGTAGCACCAATGATAACCACACCTTTCAACTCTTCCACACCATCCATTTCATTTAACATGGTGTTTAATACCTGTTTTGAGACATGTCCGGAACCATCATCATCCCTATTTGTAGCAATGGCATCAATCTCATCAATAAAAATAATTGAAGGGGATGACATTCTTGCCTTATGAAATATTTCACGTATCATCTTTTCAGATTCACCAACAAATTTATTAAAAATCTCTGGACCTTTGATAGCCAAGAAATTCAATCCCGACTCAGATGCTAAAGCCTTAGCTGTTAAAGTCTTGGAACAACCGGGTGGTCCATAAAGTAGCAACCCCTTTGGGGCGGATATTCCTAGTCTTTTAAATGAAGCAGCAGCAGTGATTGGTAATTCGACCATCTCTTTCAAACTTTCCTTAACATCCTCTTGGCCACCAATATCATCCCAAGAAACCTTCGGAACTTCCAGCACTAGTTCTTTCATGGCACTCGGAACAATATCATTCATAGAGCTTTCTATGTCTTCGTAAGTCACTTTCGAACTTACATGACCGTCTAGCCTTCTATTAACACATTTCATGATAGACTCATCAAGTAATGAGTCCAAATCAGCACCAACATAACCATGTGTCTTAGCAGAAATTTGTTTGATTTGATCTTCGCTTAATTCATGAACGTGCTTCATATCATTGAATTGTCTTGATAAGATATCGAATCTAGCAGCTGCATCTGGAACGGGTAAGCCAACTTCCTTATCAAATCTACCACGTCTTCTTAAATTAGTATCAATACTATTTAGTCTGTTTGTAGCACCAATAACCACTACTGAGCCATCAAGACTATCAAGAAGCATTGCTAAAGTAGCAACAACCCTGCTATCAACCTCAGTTGAATCGTCATTGTTTCTGTTAGGAACCAACGAATCTATCTCATCTATGAGTATAAGTGAAGGTTGATATTTTTCTGCTTCTTCAAAATACATTCTCAAAGCTTCTTCTGTTCCACCTAAATACTTAGAAACAATAGATGGACCATTAATGTTGATAACATGGCAGTTCAAGCATAGCTCATATGCAATGGCCTTTAAAGTCATAGATTTACCTGTACCAGATGGACCATGTAGCAATATACCTCTTGGTGGAGATCTACGGAATTCTGCAATAATTTCAGGGTGATATAATGGAATTTTTAATAATTGTTGGAGCTTTGTGATTTCCTTATCCAGGCCACCTATTTTAGAGTATGAAAACGGTAATTCAAATGGTGTTATCGACTCAACTTTCTTAATTGTGATTTTTGTTGATTTAGGATGAAATAGATATGGTGTTAATTTCTTACCTAATGATTTTTTATCAGATAAGCTTAAACTCTGGAGTTGCGTTTCTATTGAATCGTCCATGTCAATGGAAACAATCTTTAAATCATTCACAGTCAAGTTTTCATATACTATACCTAGATCTGAGACCTTTGTTTTAACATCGTCCTCGTTATCACTGGTGGATTCAATTGTTAAACTTTTTGCGTATGCTGCTTGGGAGCTGGCCTCATTCAATTTGATTCTATCACCGTATAAAAAGCCAGCAAGTTGTAAGTAATTTCCAGATATCAGAACAACATTTATATCATATTGGTCCTCATCAGTATCTGGCCAGATGGAAAGCTCGCCAACCACGCTATTTAAACCCTTCGATACTTTCACAAATTGACCCTTTTTCCACTCTGTTATTTTAGCAAGCCTTGGGGAGATATATATGGTACCAATAGTCTTCAATGATGCATTTTGGATTGGTCTAAGGATAAACTCTGTTGGTAACTTAGGTAGTTTTGTTTTCACCGGAGCATCTGCATCAGCAGTTTTGGATTTTTTCGAAGTGGAGGAAGCCGATGTCTTTGGAGCCATTTGTTTGTTTGTTATCCAGTATTTCTTGTTTTCTAATTTGATTGATAAGTTATATAAATTGGAATGAATAGTACCTATAGATATATATATAAATACAAATAAATATTTTTAAAAATAAAAATTTTATGCGGCTCATATTTTTCTTAAGAACTTTTTAATCATGAATATATTAGAAGTAATCAAGAAACTGTCATTAGTTATTTTTCTTACTAAACCGGTTAAGGTGTCATATACATCCATATATATATATATATTATGTTTACAAGCGATATGGGAAGAATAAGGAAGGGCCTTATCCGTTCATTTGGTTCTCTGGTACCTTCAATTTCAAGAATACCCTTATCACAGTTCAAATCGTTGGAATACAGTTATAAAAACAACCTAGATTTTAGAAAAATAGCTGATGCAAGAATAAAAATACTTCGTAATATGATACCAGAGGAGTTTCGATTAGATGATTTTCTATTGTTCAATTGTATTTACGGTGAACCTGATAAATTATCAAAGAATACGGTGAAGACAACATTGAAAGACAAGAACTTTGGTAACTCTAATGTTTCTATTGATAAAGAAACCATTTTCAAGCTAGGAACAGAGGTGTTCAGGGCTGAAATACATAAATATGCATATGAGAATGCCTGTATCGAGTTTCAAGAAAATGATGAGGATATTTTTGATCTATTTGACACATCAAACACTATAGCTTCAAAGTACAATACATTTGGATTGAGAACCGCATTTATTAACCAATTTATTATTGAACAGGAAAACAAATCTAAACCAGCATTTCAGGAAATATATGGTCAACAGATAGCTGTCAAAATTCCATTACATAAAAGGCATCTAATATTGTTCTATATATGTGGATTTATTAACTTGCATTTAGGTTCAGGTAAATGCTCTGAGTTTATCAGGGAATTTGTGATATTGGGAAGTCAATCAGATTCAAAAGGTTATAGCCATAAAGGCTTAAGAGAAATATACAATGATAAAAGTCGTGATTTATATTAAAGACTCGTGCGTCATGCTAAATGTACATTATAATGTTAGATATTTATATATTTATATAGAAAATAGGTTACTTAATAAATTAGTTTTTTTTCATCTTGGGATCTGAAAGGAAATCACTGACAAACTCCAAATGGATTTGGTTTCCAGTCATCATAAGTGTCAAATAAGTAGATCACTTTCTTTGAATTTGTCTTTAGCTTTTTCGAGCTTGACTGGTCATCTTGATCTTGGGAGTCTTCGAGCTGTCTTTTTAAAGTTGTCATCGGAAGTAAAGAAGGTATAAAGAAGCTCTCCATGTTTGAGAGGTGGGATGAAAACTTGTCCAAGTTCTTTGTGTCTTTTAAAAGTCGTTCATTCTTTTCTATTATGAGTTTCATTAACTTGATGTTTATTGATGACGATTTTTGAGTTAGTTTCAAGATTATTTCCTCGATAGAAATCTTATTAATTAGTTGGTCAAATTCTGATTTCTTTCCAAATTTCAAGGAATTCGACACTAGATACTCCAACCATTTTTCAATCTGTAGCATATCATTCTGACCACTAGGACCAACAAGTTCTGGCTTACTTGAGAGAATGGCAATGTCTGAATCACCCTCAAATATTACAAAATTATCTGAATTGGCCATTGACAAAAGTTTGTCAAAAATCTCCATGGTAAATGTATAGCCCAATTCCTCGAGAATAGGTTTGTAAAGTATTCGTATACCATTGATCTTCTTATCTGTTAAACTGGTTCCCTTTATTAACAAGCAGTTTTTCAATAGCATATAATTTAATAGTTGTTGCTTGTCGAAATGGTTAATGTAACCCATAGACTTCCAATAATTTGAGCCTTCCGGAGAAGAATCTCCATATTTGTAAATCTTTGTTAAATCATCTTTTCTTATTCTTCTAATGTTTTTGAAATGGCTATGAAGTTCAGATAGCTTTTGTTTCTTTTGAGCCAAATCCAAATTTTCTTCCACTTCGTCCTCTTCATCGTTATCCTGTAACACTTCAAGCCAATAATTCTCCTCTAACCATTTTAATGCATTACGGCTGGCTATACGAAGGATTTCCAAAGATGGTAGGAATTCATGGGTACCTATATGTCTTAATTCCACAAAGTAACTCGGCAGTTTTAATATTTCTGCTAATTTATGAAGACTGATAGCAAAGTTCGACCTTTGGTAAGGGTCTAATAACCCATTAACAAATTTGATCATTGACATTGTATAATTAAGTTTCAATGGTGAATCGTCAAACACACCATTTTCAGCTGATGATATCTTTTCATCCAGGAGTATGGATGATGTTATCAATGATGTAGCTTCGATGGAATGAGGTATGTTTCCTCTGGCCATGTAGGAAGAAACCTTTTGAATAGCCCTCTCCCTAGAATCAGTGGCATTATTTGCTTTTGAATCTGGATAGAACCAGTCCTTTAACTGCCGAAGTTCATCCGTTGACTTATAAGGGGTTAGCTGGGGGTGTATCTTCATCTGAATTTTGGCTTAACTTTCTATTTACCCATATAGTTGGTCCATTTCAGGAAGTTGGTCTTTTACCAGCTAATATTTCCAAAATAGATCTCAAAAAAATTTATTTATTTATCAAAAAAAAAATTATAGCAGCGCATCTACCTGGCTATATATCTGGCTATATAGCAGCTGTACATTATATTATCCCCTTATCATATGGTCTCTATTCTCTATATCTGCACACACAAATTGGGTATGGAATTTATCATATCATATCATAAATGTTTGCCATGTGAATATATTTGTGATAAATTTCTAACTATCAATGCTCGGAGTAAATAAAGTGAGTGAGTTTTTCCTTCTCTTCTTTTTTTTCAACGCTTCCAGGAAATGGTAAGTAATATTTGTAATCGATTATATTCGATTCAATAGAGAATTTATGTTCAATGTTTTACTTTTATTATTAGCAGAACTCTAGTTTTAGAGAATAATATTATTATATTGTTTTTGTGGTTCACTTTTTTTTCTTTTTAAATATTTAGAATTGGTGATATTAATTATAAAAAACGGTTAAATCAAGATAAGGCTCTACAACAAAATTTTTTCTACTTTTTCCTTTACATTTACTCAAACTATCTAATATTTTACATAGTCATAATAACATACCATTAATACAATATATCTTTAGTAGTTTTATATGTGTTTAAATAATGGGTAATGTATAAATCTTTTTTTCTTTACCTGTTTAATCGGACTTCGAGACTAAAATTCCGCTATGGCTAAAGATCTCAGAGATAAAAATCTGAAAATGGGGCGACTTTTTTCCCCTCTTTCCCCTCTTTCCTTCATTGTATATTGTATGTTTACACCCCCTATTTCTTCTTACACATTAACTACTATATGGGATAATATATATATCATTCAGATATATTGATAACCAACTGATACAATTTGTGAATCAGTGGGAAAAAAACTTATAAAAAAAAAGAAGAAACAGACATGTCATCATTCCTAGTGTTAGGTTCAACAGGTTTATGTGGTTCTAACTTCCTTAGAACTATTGTCAGATCTCCTGAAGTTGAAAGAGTGTTGACTCTTTCTAGAAGGCTTCCAAAGATCAACTCTAACAAACTGGCTGCTACCATCGAATCAGACATATCCAAATGGCCAGACATTATTGAGCATTTAAACACTCCAAAGTCATCCACAATTTTCTCAGGATTTGGTACCTACATGTTCAGGGTCAATTCCCCTGAAAAATTTGTCAAGATCGATCATGATGTGAACATTGATGCTTTCAAAGCAGCTAAACACTCCGGAAAATTCGATACAGCTATTTTAGTTTCAGCTATTGAAGCTGATCCAAAGTCTGATTTGCTGTATTTCTCAACAAAGGGTAAGATCGAGGAAGATTTGAAGAATTTAAAATTCAAGAGAACTATCATCTTAAGACCAGGTGCTATTTTAGGAAAGAGAGAGATTCCAAAGCCATTCCTAAATTCTTTAAGTATCTGGGCTGGTTATGTTTTCAGAAAACTTGGTTTAGTTAAGGGACTATATCCTATATACGGTGAAGAAGTCGCAAAAGTTGGTTACTATATGAGTCAAAAGCCAATCAAAGAAGAAGGAGAGGTGATCGTTATTGGACCTAATGAACTATTAACGATCGTGAAGGAGAACCACTTAGAAGCTTCCTAAGTTCTATTCTACTCCATTATATGTCAATTATTACAATTTCTTATTTATTTAATTATTATTTATTCAATCTTTCTTTTTATTTCATTTATTTATTTATGACCTTTTATTTATCTATTTATTTACATTAATGAAGAAACGTTTTAACTATTAAATCTCATCTTAGATAATACAAAAAAAAATAGCCAAAAGATATTGATACATGCTACACATCTACTATTTAACGCTTATAAACGGGTTGGTATACACTTATTCCTTTTTACGCAATCACTCATAGAGTGTACTTATTATAGTAAACTTTTTTAAAGGGAGTTATATTTATGTGAAAAGAAGTGGAAAATATTAATAACAAAAAACTAAGAGTATATTATATTATCGATACAAAATTGGAAATTGCTCAATTTGTAAAATTGGATTCGAATAATGCATTTATCTTAACTTGGTGAAACCAATGTCAGTGGCCTTTTCTCTGAAACATTGTCTGCAGATGTTTAAACCGTACTTTCTGACTAAACCGGTGTGGGAGGAACAGATTCTACATTGTCTTGAACCTTTACCGTAGTTTCTTGGGTGTGAGTACCAAACGTTTTCGTGAGCCATTTTGAATAACCTAAAGGAGTAAAAGAGTGACAAAAAGATAGTTAGTATTTTTTTTCGATGAATTCTTGGTATATATATATAGCTTGGATACTTATATCCATACCTAGGGTGACAAATTAACAGTATTTATTCTATTCAGACGGTTTGGCAATATATTAACTTCGAAGAGGTAGGAAGTGCTTTTGATCTCTCGCATTGTGAATTAAAATCATAGGAATGAGAGTTTGTATTTCATTATAAAATTCTAATCAATTGTAATGGTTTCAAGTTGTTTTTATCATTCAAATTGCATACGTTTATGATTCGATTTGACAAAAACTAAATATCCCTCTTGAATAATTATAAGTAAATTTGTGCTTTCATTTCATTTGAATTCGTCATCTATTGATATGAAATCTTGAGGTACTCGATGTGTAGCTGGTATACAACAGTTGACAAAGTGATATGTATTATTATGTTCTTATATCGTGTCATAAGTTTAGGTACATGTTATCTTCTGTGATGTTGGTGTTTATACCGTTCTGTCCCTTCTAAACTTCTTTAAAGACGTGTTTCAATTATAACACAAGTCATCTGTAATATACAGAACATTTGTATTTAATCAACTTGGCTCTTAATTCCATTTCCTACTGGTATTTCTTCATCAAAGGATTTGTAGATGATGTTTGTTCATTGCTCTGAATATATAGTATTAAATAACTGATATTTCTGTCTCCCGTTGTTGCTAGTGCTATTTTGATATTAACTTACTATTATATGTGAATATTAACTGACTTTGGATATGGTTTATGAAGTATCTTTATTATAAGTATGTAATTTGGTTAACCTGTTTTAAACAGTTTTTAGTTTTAATTGTAAGACTAAACCAAACGTTACACAGAGACACTAGGGCCTTCCGCTCTTGGAACCTAGCAGAGCTTTGAAAATTTTGAGAATTTCGCTGTCACAAATTGGAAGAATCTTATGCGCGGAAAATTTAATAAAATGTATAGGTTATCACGTGATTTATAAATACCCTAACCCTGTTAATGATCACGTGTGTATCACCCTCATGATGTTCTCATTTTCCAAAATGAGAGAAAGAAAAAAATGATAAGATCTATCTAGCTAGCCTCACAATAACCTTTAAGAACACCGACACTTGTCTATGTAACAGGAACGTATTTGTTACTCCTTTGCAGTGTGAATAAAACAATGGTAAACTGATATGGTTACTAATATTTGTAATTGGTTCAATAAGATATGGTTCTCATATACCTATTAAATGCTTATTTGGGACAAACAGTTCAGAGTTGATATTGGTATTCCAAGTTCCCTCTTGCCCCTAACTTTCCTGCAAAATGTCATTTAATGGAAATGGGAACAACGATAGAAAACACATACTCTAACTGAATATGAAAATGTAGTGTATTATCAGTAATTCAGTTTCAATAGGTAATAATTAACGCTCCACAGTTGTTGTGAACGGTGGTGATTAGAATAACCATTTAAATCTATTCATGCGGCTCATCGGTTTAAATCTTTTTTTAAATTTTTTTTTTTAGTTAAGAAAATTTTCAATGTATAACGATTTACTTTCTTGGAACCCTATAACTCTTTCGAAAATACGGTAGATATCCTTATAACTTGAAGAAACTAGACAATAATTACAATGGCAGGTCATAGGGCAATATTGAAGAAAAAAAATAAAAATTTCAAGAGTGGACATGCATCCAAAAGATCAATTAAGGCGGCAAGTAAGGGTAAAGTTGAAAAGGCCATCTCTAATAACAGATCAATCAAAGTTCAATCGAAGTTAGAGAGAAAAAACACAGCATCTCAATTAAAGAAGGTGAAAATCGAGAAAACTGTTAACCAAAGATTACTATTCAACAATAATGTTACTGAAAGAATAGTGACGATATTGCCATTAACTTCTAACATTTCAAAATTGGATATCATAAATAAGTTACTTGGATCCGTCGAAGAAGAACAATTGGTAATCAAAGAGGATGTTACAGTTACTTCTATCAAAGTTAAGAGATTTAATGCCAATTTGAAAATCATTTTACCTGATATGTCAAACTTCATTTCTATTTTAGATGCGTCCAAGGTTGCAGATTTTGTCATCTTCGGATTAAGTGCAACTGAAGAAGTTGATCCTAAGTTTGGTGAACAAATCATCAGAACAGTTGAAGCACAAGGTATTGCCACTGCATATGGTGTTATCCCAGATTTAATTTCTTCATATCCTAAGAAAAATCTTCAACCGGATGTCTTGAAATCCTTGAGATCTTTCTATGAGCATTTTTTCCCAAATAATGATAAGTTATTTGCTTTAGAAAACCAAACTGAATCATTGAACTTATTAAGAACATTATGTCAGAAATTTCCGAAATCGGTGACATGGAGAGATTCAAGAGGTTATTTGATTGCAGACAAGCTTGACTGGCAACCAAATGCTAATCCAATTGAAGGTAATTTAGTTGTTGAAGGTGTTGCCAGAGGTATTGGTTTCCACCCTAACAGATTGATTCACTTACCTGGTTTTGGTGATTATCAAATTACAAAGATTGAAAAAATACAAACCAGTTCTTCAAAGAAGGGTGATTCCAACATGGCTGATGAAAATGATCTTGGCTTTGTTCCAAACGAACAACAAGAAACATTGGATGAATTAATGCCAGTCGAGGAAGATATGGATGAAGCAGATATGGACAACGAAGAAGATTGGAATGTTGATGACATGCAAAATGAGTTACAAGGAAACCTAAATGGTTTGAATTCTACCAGATCATCCAAGTTACCAAAGGGTATATCTGCATATCAGGCTAAGTGGCTTCTTGACGATGAGCTCGATGAGTTAATAGAGGAACGTGGTGCCCAATCTGATGACGAATCCGAAGATGTAATGGATTATGATGAGGAAGATATGATGGATGATGAAGCTGAAACTAATAATACAAAAAGTGTTTATGCTCAATCAGAAATGCATGTTGAATTATCCGAGGAAGAAGAAGCCAGACAGCTAGACTTATTCAAAAAGAGAGAAAGAGAAGAATTAGAATTTCCTGATGAAGTTGAGTTGCATCCAGACCAAGCCGCCCACAAGAGATTGGCAAGATATAGAGGTGTCAAGTCATTGGCTAACTGTGACTGGGATCCAGAAGAGTATGATGAAAGAAGACCCCAAAACTGGGAAAGATATCTCAACATTAGAAACTACAAGGCCACTAAGAATAAGGTTTTGAAAGAGGCCAAAAATGAAGTTGTCATTAAAGCTGGTGAGAAATGTAGAATATATTTGAATGTTCCATCGTATATCTTGGAAAAGGTTGCCAACCCTCAACAGCAACCATTTGTTCTGTATTCATTACTTGCTCATGAACATAAGTTGTCTGTTTGTAACTTTTCTGTTCAAACATGGGAAGATTATGAAAAGCCAATCAAATCCAAGGAAAGCATGATTGTTCAGTATGGTCCAAGAAGAATTATGATCCAACCACTATTCAGTCAAGCATCTCGTAATTCTAACAATGTCACTAAATTTGAAAGATTCTTACATCAAGGAAGCATATCGGTTGCTACCGCGGTTGTTCCGGTTACCTTCACCAATTCTCCCGCATTGTTTTTTAAGAGTGATGGAAATGGCTCTATTGAAATGTTAGGTCAAGGTACTTATGTCAACTCAGATGTGTCAAGAATCATTGCAAAGAGAATCGTGTTGACTGGTGAAATTTACAAGATTCACAAGTCTGTTGTCACAGTCAGATATATGTTCTTCAACTCTGATGATGTTCAAGAATACATGTCTATTCCAATCTTTACTAAGATGGGTAGATCTGGTTTGATTAGGGAATCTTTAGGTACTCATGGTTACTTCAAGGCTGCCTTTGATGGTAAATTGAACCCTCAAGATATAGTTGGTATGGCATTGTATAAGAGAGTTTGGGCAAAGGAAGGTAACTCGCGTGGTATCTAATTACACTCATAAAAGAAAAACCTTTATATAAACCTTTGTAAAATAGCATATAAATAAATAAATAAATGTATTAAAAAGAAAATGGCTAAACCAGTAGTTGTTGTAACTCAGACAGAGTAAATAGCATGGCAGGTGGTATCTCCGCGCAGGCTTTAATTTCCATGATGAAAAGAGAAAAACTTTTGGGTGGTGTATATCTCTCAGGTTTATTATATCAATCAGTCAGAACCTTGCAACACCACTTCATTTTTTTTTTTAATACAAGTATCTATAAAGACACAAAATCTTGTTATAAAAATAATGTCTGTTTCAACTGGAGGTTCATCGAATTTACCTCAACACTCAAATCAACAAAGAGAAGGTACATTTACCTGCATATCATGTCAAATCAGATTTCCAACCCCTGAACTTCAAAGAATACACATGAAAACAGAATGGCATAGATATAATTTGAAGAGAAGAGTGGCTAACTTACAGCCTATTGCTGCTCATGTTTTCCAGCTGAAGATTGCCAACAAGAAATCAGATCACAATGAAGATGAGTTTGGATTCTATGTACATACCAAGAAGAAGCATGCTGGGCACAGACAACTAACTAAGAAAGACTTGAAGAAACTATCCAAACACAGCAGAGGAAGAGCACTTGGTACTGATGGAGGGTTAACTCTTGCTCAAAGGGCATTGTGCCCCACAGAATCTGTTGTTTCCAGAGCTAGTAATTTTTCTTTGGGTACCATTCAATCAGATTTTAGCAGTTCTAACTATGATACAGACGATTTGATATCGGAATTATCCAAGAGTGATTATGATAGTCACCTTTCAAGTTCTGATGAAGAACTAAGTGGTGATGAAATAGCTTCTGAAGAAGAAAAAAGTATCAATCATCCACATAGCCATAGCAATAACGAGCCAGCTGAGCTTCCGCTAACATCATGTTTTTACTGTGGTGCTGATAACTTTGAAACTGAGGCTAATATAAGACACATGTACTCCAAGCATGGATTGTACATTCCAGAGAGATCTTATTTAGTGGATGTTGAAGGATTGTTGAAATATATTGCAGATTCCATCTCTTTGGAAAACGAGTGTTTGAAATGTGGTTTCCATGGTAAGGGGCTTGTCAGTATCAGACAGCATTTAATCAGCAAGGGTCACTGTGTTATTCCATATGAAGATAAAGAGGAAAGAGAAGTGATAAGAGAATTTTATAATTTTGATATAGGGTTAGAGAAGAAATCAAAAAATCCTAAAAAAAGTGTTTCTTTTGCCACTGATGACAGTTTTGAAGAACAGGAAGAAGAAGATGATGATGATGAAGATGATGATGATGCTGATGAAGATGATGATGATGCTGATGACTCTATGACCAGCGATTCTGAATATGATAACTCTGAATATACCACTGCGTATATAGATGAAACGGGAGTGGAATTACAGTTACCAAATGGTATTAAATTAGGACATCGTAAGATGAACAGATATTATAAACAGCACTTTCCTAGAGAGGATAGACAAGCTAACGAAGGAGAACAGACGATATCTTTATTGTATCCACAATCCACCGAGTTGAGTCTATTGAGGGAAAAGCTGAGGGTTCAAGAATTGAAAGAGAAGGGTGTCACAGACGTCAAGACAAGAAGTAAGGACATTGCATTAGCTTTGAAGAAGGGTAATAATCTCGCTCATTATAGAAATGCTACGTATTAAGCATAACACTGGGTGTTTTAGATTTTATAAATTAAGACATTTTAATTATAAGAACAATTTAATATATATATATGTATATATATATGCATGGTATACAAACAAGTCACTTTTTGCTCAACCTTCCTGAAAATTTTGTAATGTAGTTATCTAATGATTTCTTTGGGGTATTAACTCCTGAACTAGTTTCAATGGGTAATATGTTGCCACTTATAGTTTCATCCTTCAGGTTTAGTTTACTGTTAAAAGTAGAAGACAAATCACTTCTAGATCCTGTTCTTCCCTTATCATCAATGACATCATCTAATGATTTAGAACTATGGTTTAGTTTTTCTTGTGATTCACTGAAATGAGAGAGCAATTCTGTGTCCTTTTCATTCAAACCATTCTCTTCCTCTAGTTGTAGACTCATAATAGGTGTCACTGCATTCAATCTATTTTGTAAAATCTGGAATGACTTTGATTGAGGTAAAAGCATGAGAAGTCCGTATAAACATTTGAATAAATATGAATTCTTTTTAGGATTTAAAAGATCCAAACGGAGCTTGGCAAAAATAGGGGACTCTAGTAACTGTATTAGTAAATCCAATTGAATCAACAAGTTCAAAGACACTTCGTATTCAACTAACTGTTCCACTATTGAGCAACTTAATTTATAGTTTGAAGTAAGCAAAGTTAAGCATAGTAAAGATGGAGAGTTAAATGACCAGCATTTAAACAAGTCTTGGAATAACTCCTGTGACGATTCACCTCTGATTAATTTCTTTCTCAAGTCACTTAATTCAGGGGCAATAATTAGATTATTGTTTAAAATTTGAATCACGATAGAAACAAACGTTAAATTAGTTTCTTCTTCACATAACACCTTGGAAATCGACTTGTAAACTCTTTCAGAGTTCAATGATTTACAAATAGTTTTAATGATGAAATCAGCTCTGGTGTCTAATAGTTTTCTATCCTTCTTGAATAAGTTAAGTAAATCAACCATAAACGATTGGAAGTACTTATCATCACTTTGATTGGAGATTTTAGAAAGTAATTCTAAATCCTTGTTGATAACTCTATCCGAAGGATCTGTTAGTGCCTTTAATAGAGTGACAAATGTATTATCAGAGTGCTTCAAGAACTTGGCAGGATTCTTTTCATGAAGCATAATAAGCCAGTCCAAGGAGGCCAATCTTGTTGATTCCTTTTCATTCAAGAATTGTAGTGTCAACTGGTTCACAATTAGGGTATAATTAATATCGTATTGGTTAGTGGAGGCAAGGTACATTAACTTGGAATTCAAATCAGCAGTCATTGCTTGCAATTGATGGTTTGAATGTGAAACCGTAGTCAACAGCACCGATAGTAGTTTAGGCATAAATATGATAAATGATTCTGGTGCGATTTCAATCAATGTTAGCAGCCATTCTGAGGACATCATTTGAATCAATTCATCAGAAGAGTCCAATGATCCGATTAAGATGTCGATGATTTTGGGGTAATCTATTATCACATCTTGTCCTGGTACATAAAGCCCCTCGTCAGTTTCTGTGGTTTCGTTACCTCCTGTAGTTGTCTCAAGGGTTGTCCCACTTGAATTCTCAGGAACAGTCTTTTGCTCTTTTTCTTCCTTCACCATACGCTGGATCTCGGAGATTCTCTTTATTTCATGTAATAGAAGTTTTAAAAAGTTCTCAGTGACGACTCTAACATCTTCTAATGATGAATTAAGATATGAAAGTAGGGCATCTAAGAATGAAGGCAAGTATGAAATCAATTCCAAATCCGGAATTGAGTCTAACAATCTTAACCAACTAACTAAAAACATTCTAGTGTATGGATTAGTGGCATACATTCTTTCCTTTAAAAGAGGTATGAATTTAGGAAGAGAGAATGCCTTAGGCAATTGAGGTTCATACACTTGTAATGTTTTACCTGTTCTTTGATCCAACACTTTGGGGTTAGCAACAGCCATATCTGAAGGTTTAGCCAATATTGAAACATAGGTGGCAGCCTTTTCACTTGTTATATCCTTGATCAATCTATCCAAGATATCGGCCGCATTTTTGACGCTCATTTCCACATCAGCAACCAATTTACACAAAACATCAAAGATCTCATTAAAATACACCAATATTTCCCCCTTAGAGACCTTAGCTATGTTATACAAAGCCTCACAGGCGAAATATCTAACCATGGAATCTTGATCTCCAAAACATGCTAGCACCGGATGCATGATACTTTCCAAATACTTTGGAACTTCGTTCTGACCCAATGCAATAGCCACTGCTGCTAATCCAATCAAACCACCATAACGAGCATTTGGTTGATGCACAGAGTAAGCATGGTCATTTCTCAATTGCTTAATGATGTTAATGATCTTTTCATGGTCACCAACTTGTAATGCCTCTTTCACCACCCTTTCTAGTTCTAGAGCTGCAGCCTTACGTTTATCATAGATACGATCATTTAGACCTCTTTTGATTGATTTATCTTTATTATCAACACGTAGACAAGTATTTGATGGGGGGAGGTTGTTAGTAAAAAAACAAATCAATATCATTGATTAGAAAATATTGGCTACAAAGTAGAAACCCAAAGTGAAAGCCAAATCAAAAAAAAAAAAAAAGGAACACTCGGATCAGATAGTATACATACCCATTTGGAATTTTGCTTCTTTTGAATTGATGTTATTCTATATAAATAACCTAAGTAATACCATGAATTAGAAAGGATGTTTTAATTATATATTTCTACATATTAAAATGGTTTTGATTTATTTATTTATTTTATTACTACGCGCAACCAAAAACTTACTCTTCTCTATAGATAGATTATATAGAAGGATTACAATTAATACAGAGATGTTCAGGGAGTTCTAATAAATTAGTGATTTGAATTATAAATAAAAAACAATATTTTATTCTGTAATATATATATACATATGTACAAGAGAGTTAGTCATTAAATGTTTGTGTGTGTGATTGTGTGTGTTTATATGGAGTAAAGATGATTGGATTCATTTTTTTGCCAACCTATCTACCTAGCAGATGGGTTTAATAATTGAACAATCTTAATGTTTGTGTCTAAGAATCTATTCAAACAGTTGGAAACACATGCTTCTTCTTCAGAGTTTAAGTTAGCATCCGGAACACTGGTGATACACTTCTTGAAACACATATCGGTGAATTGAGTGACAGATCCTTGAACCTTGGCTCTAGCAGTTTCCTTTTCAATAAACTGGTTGATTTCTTTTCTTGCACTTTCGTCCAAGTTAGCTAATGCAGCAGTAGTCAGATCACTCATGATAGTTTATATTTAAATATAATTAATAAATTGGATTAGTTGTGTGTCAAAGGTGAACTGAAGATGGAATAAAAAGAGAAGAGTCTTTGCCATTGAACACATTTTAGCAGTTTAATTGGAAAAGTTTGGAGAATAAAAATTTTTTTTTATTATGCGGAAGTCGGGAATCTTCTCCAAAAAAAGAGCTCTCTTTTAATTAGTACTAGTAGTAGTGATATCAATTACATTTCCATATTTAAATGGATAATGAAGGAATAGATATATCTAGAGTGATACTTATATATAGAGTAAATGTTTAAATAGAAAGTTACTAAACTATATCCATTTTAAATGTGTATATTATAGTAAAAGAGAGAGAGAGTGTGTGTGTGTGTGCACAGCCAAGGTGACCGCGTAACATGTGCTACGCGTTGATATTTACTTTTACCTTGAATATATATATATATATAATGGATAATACTATTTATTCAATCAATTATACAATCACATATAACCGGTGAAAATCTTATGTCATTTAAGTATTATTCATCTCAACTATTGAAAATGTCCACAACTCCAAGAAAAAGAACTATCACTGATTTCTTTGCCGTTTCAAAGAAACAGAAATCAACAACTGCTTCAACCAGTTTATCAGCTGGTAAATCATCATCATCAACTACAGAGAAACACTCCCCCTCCTCCTCCTCCAACAACAACAACAATAATAATAATAATAATTGTAACACAACAAAGCAGGCACCATTGACATCAGCTTCAAACTTCATCCATCAGTTGCCTGCGTCAACAACGTTTAATAAGCAAAAATGGGTCAATTCATTGACCCCTGAACAGAGGGATCTTTTGGATCTAGAGATTAACACCCTTGATGAATCTTGGTTAGCTGTACTATACACCGAATTGACTAAACCATATTTCCTTGAATTGAAGAAATTCCTAAAACAGGAATGGTCTAATCAGAAAAATGTGATTTTCCCACCACAACAAGATATATACTCCTGGTCAAGACTGACTCCGTTGTCAAAGGTTAAGGTTTTGATTTTGGGTCAGGATCCATATCATAACTACAACCAGGCACATGGATTGGCCTTCTCCGTCAAGGATCCAAATACAAGATCTCCTCCCTCATTAGTTAACATTTACAAATGTTTGAAAAAGGATTATCCAGAGTTTGAAATTCCGAAAAAAAGTGATTTGACTAAATGGACTCATGAAGGTGTTCTACTTCTTAATACTTGTCTTACTGTTAGAGCCCATAATGCCAATTCCCATTCGAAAAGGGGATGGGAACAATTTACAACAACGGTTATCAGAAAACTGATAGAGTACAAGAATAACACCCTCAACGAGGGGTTGGTTATTATGGCATGGGGATCCCCAGCTCAAAAAACAATCATGAATTTGGGAAACTTTCATAAATTACAGGAGAAAAATCTATATTTAAAGTCGGTCCATCCTTCACCTTTGAGTGCATCTAGAGGGTACTTTGATTGTAAGCATTTCATCAAATGTAATGAATGGATATTGAAGAACTATGGTGGTCCAGAGTTAATTGATTGGACCTTGGTTCCTGGCAACAAAATTAAGGCCATTGATGAAATGAAAAATCCAACTACAGACAAATAGATATATATCTATATATATTTGAAAGTACATTTTCCTTTATTTATGATATTACGAATGAAGATTATATTACTCTACATTTCTTTTTTTCCTTCATTAGAATATGGTGTTAACCCTAACGAATAAATATATTAAAGGCACTTTACTTTAGCAGTAGATATCATTTATTACATACATATATATAATGCACCATCTTTACCGTTGGTAGTAGTCGCCCGATGAGCGGTTTCTTTTCTGTTGGGAATAAGAAGAACCTTGGGAGGTTCCTCCACTCTGCTGTCCCTGGTAGCTGTGATTTTGAGTTTGGTTCTGGTTCTGGTTTGGGTTGGGATTCTGGTAGGGCTGTTTTCTTGAATTGTATGGTGTACGATTATGCGTGCCATATCCACCACGACCATAATTATTATTTGGTTTTCTATTGTAATAATTCTCACCGTTGGTTCTAGAATAACCCTTGTTATTATATTTATCACTTTGCTGTTGCTGTTGCTGTTGCTGTTGCTGTGGTTGATTGTAGTTATTATACCCTCTCTTAGATATTTGAGTGGGTCTATTATTATTATTATTATTATTATTATTATCACGCTTGTTGTAATTGTTGTAATCTTGACGCATTGACTTATATGGCGGATTTACCTGTGATGGCGGTGATGATACTTCCCTCGTTATTATCTCGGAGTTATGTTCATTAGTTTCATGCTTTGCAGTATGAATGTTTGTCAAAAGAGTGAGATTTACATCCTCAACCTCAGGTAAAATATTATTCTCCTTAGCTTTCTGGTAAAGTAATCTTTCGATTTCATCACCATGTCTTTCTGTCTTTGAATCTTTCTTTAATGCATATGAAACCTTTGCTGGGATGTTTAAAATCAATTTCCCATTAGATTGTTCTATTGCCCTATCACTTGATTCGAAGTCTCTATATTGAATAAGCGCATGGCAGTGTTCTCCAACATCATTTGACTTAACAATCTCTGGCAATTTAGATAACTTTCCAAACGCAGAGAAGATCTGTATAAGAGTCTGTTCATCTATCAATGAATTCAAGTTTCCAACATATATAATAGGACCAAAGTCATCATTAAGCTTATTGTTGTTCACCTGGTTGTCTTCATTAACTGGTTTCACTTTCATTGGTCTATTGTACAGGTTCAAATCATTCACCAGATTTTGGACATAAACAGCATCTTTTAGATTGTAGAATTGAACAAAACCGAACCCTCTATGTGTTCTAAGAATCTTGTCCTTAGGCAATCTCACATTCTTCACTGGGGCAAACTGTAAAAATAACTCGTATAGAAGCAACTCATTGACATTTGCATCCAGATTACCCACATAAAGGGTGATATCCTGTTCACTATTTGCTGTGGCCATCTGTTATTTCTTCTTTTTTGATATCTCCAAGAAGAAACTAAGTATATATGGTGTTCTTAAAATATTCTAGATATCTCTTTTAAGGAACCTTTTTAATTTGGATAAATGATACACTAATTTGAAAAAATAGATTTACACAAATTTTTTTTTATCTTTCTCCATAATAAAATAAAATACTCTCTCTTTACTAAAATAGAACGCGTGCTTTTTCGTTATCATGTTTACATCCATACAATATACTGTTATTCTTGCTGTGTATCCATATTATTGAAAATAAACCCAAATTCCCATTGAATATAATGTCATATGATTCCAGTATTCAAGACACTCAGGATACTCCGGACGTAGGTTTATCGGAGGAAATACACCCTTCCTTTGATTCAATAGAACCAGATCAAGATGACCAGTTAACCGTTCCTGATTCACTTAGACTAGAACGAGAAGCAACGTATCTATCAAATGTAAAACAGCAGATAGAATACAAGAAGAAACTAACAAAGGTAGCCAAACGACAACTAGAACAAATACAAGTGCCCGAGGAGATTTCACAGAATCCTAAGTACAGAACAATAGCTTTACTTCAGTGTTTAAACAGATTACCATATCAGCCACCAAGAGAGGACCTGATCGGTTCATCGTTGTTGGAGTTTGAGCTTGAAAATGAACTTAATAACCTACAGGATGCATTGCAAATGTCAAAGAGTACAAATGGTAAGATTGGTAAGGATTTAGAGATACAGAAAGACATGTCCGATTTACTTGATGTTTTGGCATCAAAGATCGATCAATTAACTCAAAAACAACTACAGTTGAAAGAAGAACTATTACAGTACGAACCAGATGAACGATATCAGGATTTAGTAGCCAAGATTTCTGAAATGAAGAATAAATCAAAGACGCTTGTTGGGTATTCGAAGACATTGATTGTTGACTATGTGCTATCCTTTGAATTCAATATTTTCAATGGTAAAGAAAATACAATCATCAATAAAAAGGCAAAGTTTTTAAAGTTGTTGGAAATCCTTTTAAATAACAGTATTGGTTTAATTGAAGGCAATCCTGATAAAAGTATAGAGATCGAAAATAAAGACGATCCCTTGATAAGATACTTGATATTGAACAATATCGTCACTGTTGATAAGAAGAATCCTAATAAGATACGGCTTAGAGACCTCACCATGAATATTTAATGAACTGTCTAATACAATATCACTGTATATTAACTAATAAAAAATGTGTAAGTATTAAAAGAATAATTATAAGAAAAAAAGAAAGAAAAATAAGTAATATCCCTTAATTCATTAAGTATAGTCTACGAAAGATGGAAGCACAACCGTAAGTGTATCCTATTTGTTTCTCTGGATACTCTTTATGATCATGGTTCAAACAAACAATTAAATAACCTCCAGATTTGTGATAGAGATCGATAAACTCATTGTTATTCAAATTATCCAGTTCAATTGTTTTTAGTCGTTTAAGGGAGAGTTTCTTCTTTCTAACTAATTTAGATGCTTCCTTATGAAAAGGCATACATAACCCAGAATGGAAAACAGCCCTAGAATCACTAGAATTATATATCACTCCAAATTCCGATTTGAATGCTTTATAATGAAAGTTTGGGGGAAAATAAAAATTATTTCCATCTACTCCATGGATAGAAATAATCTTCATGTTAATGTTTTCTTCACCATTACCTTTCAAATAGTGTTTACCTTTATAATTCTCTATTTCAATTTCATTTTCTGGTGGGAAGTATTGGCTCTCTATTTTCACCAGCTCTGTAATTCTGAGATTTATTACATAAACACAATCGTATCCCAAAGTCTCTGCTAGTAACGTTGATAATTGATGAGCTGCAACGTTGGAGTTCCTGCATTCTAAGAGTCTTCTCCAAACTGATAAATCAATCAAGTCACCTAAGGGTGCAGTAAATCGGCTAAATCTTAAAAGTTGATTTTGCTGATATGAGCTTCCAGAACCATCACTTTCGAATACTATAGAACTTTGTGTACCGGTACTGGTAGCCCTACCAAATTGTTTCAATAGATTCGTAGTTATGTCCGTTATCTTGGAGCTACCATGTGTAATTGAATTGTTGTTATTTGTAGACACATTTTTGAAACTATTTTTATCTAAATGATCCATTATTTGAGAAGCTATACGTTTTAGTTTTAAAACTGTATCTTCTTCTAATTTAACTCTTGGAAAAGGATCAAAAATCGCTAGAATTCCAATTGGTTCTTTTGATGCAGTGAGTAATGGAACTCCTAAGTAGTATCTAATATTGGGAGATCCAATTACTAGAGGATTGTTTTCCATTCTCCAATCTTTGGAAGCATCTAATACTGCAAAAAATTTGGAGGATAATAAGGCATGACCATCAATAGAGATGTTTCTTGCACTTTGCTTGAACCCTAAGTTTATCTCATGTTTAACGTTCTGGAATTTTGAACTAATTAGACTTATTGAAGCACCCTTACAATTGAAACGTTCCATGCACTCCTGTAACAATTTAGAAAACTTGGCATTACTGTTCCAATGTGGTAGGTTCATGTATGAGTCAACAGCTTTTAATCTTCTTAGCTCAAAATAAGATTCTGGTGCTTTCAAAAGGGATGTTGTTAATAAACAATCGGGACGAGAAACAACTGATAAATTCCATTTACCTTTACCGTATGCCTCTAAAAACATCTCCTTTGTCAACGGAACTGATGATAATGATCTAGGTTGTAGTAGCACTATAGGATAAGTTTGGGCAGGCAGACGTCTTTGTGCCGCTGCCGATGTAGCTAGAGTCCGTTGTCTTGTTGGGCTGTTAAAATCCATTGACAATGGTATAGGTTTTAACGGCTGAACTCCTTCCATGTCTTAAAATGAATTCAGATAATGTGGTTTAGTGTAAATTACTATTCCTGAGTCGAATTGGAGGGAAAGAGGAAGCATGAAAGAGGGTGGTTAAACAAATCCAGAAACAAAGGAGCCCTTTTAATTTCCTCGCTTATTTTTTTAAATGTCCTACAATGACCTACAATTAATTTCTCTTACACCAAAATACCATAGTTTTTTATCACAAAACGCAGCAAAGTGACATACATTTAAATATACATGTAAGAAGACTATCGATTAAGAATATTATATACGAGATAACGGGATTATTTAGTTTCTTCCATATTAGTATCGCCTTCATCGTCCTTTTTCTCCTCTTCCTTAACCGTCTCCAAGTTACTTGCTTCAGGATGTTGCTCCTGCTGTTCTCTTTCCTGTCTTGCTCTTTCTTCTTCTAATGATAATCTGATAGCTAATGCTAATTCTGGATCCATGTTAGGGTCATCAAAGCCAAAGTCGTCAGTACCAGCGGCACCTCCTAAACCACTAACTTCTGAAGTACCTTCTTCTAGGAACAATGTGGATCTATCAACTTGTTCATAAAGAAGATATGGTCCTGGAGGAACTGTAACTAAATGTGATGTCTCGTTATTGTTAACTGTTGTTATAAATCTGTCAAGTTTAGATGAATTTGTTTGATCCTCTCCGAAATTTATAAAGTCAATTGAAATGTTATTCTTTTTCAGTCTTTTAGCCAATTTGTCTAAAACTTGTTCTGATTCTTCAATTGGAGATCCAATAAACACTATGACTCTCTCTCTTTGAGTTTTGTTTTGTCTGTTTTTAAGTGCTAAACATGCCACTTGAATTCCTGTGACAACATTGGCCTTTCCTTCTATTTTATCTTCATGTAAACCACTCAACAGTTTACCATAGTCGGTAGTCAAATTACTCAACACACAAGTGGAATCTCCAGCCATTGACATTAATCCAACTGTGTTTTCGGGGTTGGAATTGGTCTTTCTTCTGAAAATCAATTCAACAGTGTCTAACTGTGCCTGATATCTAGAAGGCAAGTAATCACCATTTCTCATATATTCAGAGTCGTCAATGACGATCATAGTAGCCTCTAAAACCATTGTTATAGTGAATTATGTAACTGGATATTGATGTTAGCTATTTCGATACGTAGTGGGTTGTTTTATCAGCTAAACTGTCTGCCAAAAAACAACATTGAAAGAGTATAGTTTGATTCTGAACTGTTGTCAATAACGTTTTGCCACTATAATTGATACAGATCGAGGATTTGAGAGTATTGAAATCGCTTATTGGCACGTAAATTAAATACGGCAGTCTATTTTTTTTGGCGTTATTTATTTAAGGAATGTTTACCTTTTATTTTTGCTTGCTTGTATAACTAAGTGTCTCATTGATTCATGTATACCTTTTAATAGATATCACTTTCACTTAGGTTATAAGTACTCATACTATAGAGTTTATCTATATATATTTACATCATGGCAGCTGCTCCATCAACGAAATCAACTTCAGGGTCACACAAATCTTCCAAACAAGCGCATAATGAAAAGTCTATACGAAAGGCAAGCACGTTGTCTACTTCTCCCGTTAGACGTATAACTAAAGCACAGAAAGAAAGACTAATACATCGGTACCAAACAGAAGTTGAAAATAGAAAGGCACAATTCAACAGCCTTGTTGCCTCTCAGAAGGATGAAATAACATTGAAGTTTCAAAACAGATTGCATAAAATCTTGCGTAGATTTTGGGATTTCAAGATAAACAAGGTTTTGGACTTGGAAAGAGAAATAACAGACCTTGATAAAATCAATATGGCTGGTATATTGAAGGAATTGAATAACGTGCACAATGATGTTGGTAAAGAGAATATCAAACCCTTGTGACACTTTTAAAATCTCAATTACTTTTTGCTAAGCGTGTACTTTATATATAAATATGTATATATGTATATATATTTCTAATATAATGATCTAATGATTCCCAATGTTTTACTTTATGCTGGTATACCGTTTTTTTTAGCAGAGAATAAATTAAATAAATAAAGAAAATAGAAACAAAAAAGTACACAATTTTATAATCAGAACTAGATATCGTCATTCAAATCATCCCAGAAGTATTTACCTTCTAGAGTTGGCTTGATGTAACCTGCTCTGATAACGAAATCACCAAAGTGTTCGCCTTCTAATCTTTCAGAGGCCCATCTAGCAAACATTGGAACCAAGATACTTAATGCTTGTTCTTCATTAATGTTTGTTTTATAAAGCTTGTTGATTCTGTCACCCTTGTAACCACCACCCAACATCAAGTTATAGAAACCGTATGACTTACCAATCAAGGCAATTTCAGCTAACCATGGTCTAGCACAACCATTTGGACAACCAGTCATTCTCATAACAATAGAGTCGTTTCTCAAACCCAACTTCTCTAGTTCATCTTCTAACTTGGTCACTATTATTGGCAAGTATCTTTCAGCTTCAGCCATAGCCAAACCACATGTTGGGAAGGCGACACAAGAAGATGAAGATAATCTCAATTGAGAGTAATTCAAGTTATCTAGTTTATATTCGGCAAAGATCTTTTTGATTTGAGGTAAGTGTTCATCAGTAATGTTGGAAACCAATATATGTTGGTTACCAGTTAATCTGAATTCACCAACGTTGTGTTCCTTCATATATAGAGCAACCTTCTTCAAACCCATCTTAATTGGCTTTTCTGGAGTGTCTTCAATTCTACCATTTTCAATGAAACAAGTGTAGTGGTTGAATCCCTTTTCATCGGTAGCCCAACCAAAGTAATCAATGTTGGAGTCAATCTTATATGGCTTTGGTTCTTCAAACTTGAAACCTTGTAATTCTTCAACCTTGGCCTTGTAAACATCAACACCCATATCATCAATGGTATACTTTAATCTAGCATGCTTTCTGTTACTTCTGTCACCAAAGTCTCTTTGAACAAGCATGATCTTTTCAGAAACAATGTGAATCTTATCGTATGCAACGAAACCAAACATGGAACCTGTTCTTGGATATGTCTTGGTATTGTTATGGGTAGTACCCATACCACCACCAACTAAAACATTATAACCGATAACGTTATTGTTTTCAACAATGGCAATTAAACCAACATCATGAGCCCAGACATCAACATCATTATATGGAGGTAGGGCAATACTGATCTTATACTTTCTTGGCAAGTAAGTTGGACCGTACAATGGTTCAGAATCTTGCAAAGCATCACCACCAACTCTAATTTTCTTTGGGCCACCTTCTCTCTTGATCTCGTCTATATCGTTTAACCAGATTTCATGATAAGCGGTGGTTTCAGGTAATAAGTGTTGGGAGATAACTCTGGAAGTTTCAGCAATTTGTTCATGCAAGTGGAAACTATGAGGAGCAGCAGAAACCATAACATTTCTCAAAACATCACCACAAGCAGCTAAAGTATCCATAAGAGAAAGATTAATACCCTGAATACATTTCTTCAAATCGGATTTGACAATACCATGCAATTGGAAAGTAGCTCTAGTGGTAATCTTGAAAGTGTGGTTACCTCTGGAATCAGACAATTCGTGAATCTTTAACCATTGGTCTGGGGTAGCATTACCACCTGGAAGTCTAACTCTAGCCATGAAGGAGTAAGCTGGTTCTAAACCTTGTTTTTTTCTTTCTTCTCTTAAATCTCTTTCATCTTGCATATAAATACCGTGGAACTTGGTTAATTGTTGATCGGATGCTGAGATAGCACCAGTACTTGTGTCTAACAAACCTTCAGCAATGGTACCTCTTAAGAAGTTAGATTCTCTCTTCATGTCTTCGTTGGTAATTGGAGGAGGTTCATCGGCGTTTTCAGCAGAGACACCTAAGGATTCCCATAGTTTTGGTTCCCAGGCGTTATAACCAGTATTGAAACCATCAGCATCTTGATCATCACCAAGGCCTAAGTCACATAGGATACCGGCACCTAAGGCTTTCAATTTATTGAACAAGTCCTTGGCTGGTTTGTTGTAGTAATGAGCATCTTCCTTTCTTGGCCAGTACTTAGAGTCACCTAAACCAAAGACAGAAATCTTAACAGTAGCTAAATCAATGGTTGAACTCTTGATAGATTCCCAGAATTGTTTACCGTTAGTTGGGAACTCACCTTGACCGGAAGTGGAGGTGACGAAAACAACATTGGTTTCTAACTGGAAGTCTTCTAAAGTGAAATCATCCATTGCAAATAATCTAGACTTCAAACCCTTGGAAGTGGCTCTGGTAGCTAATTTCTTAGCAACAGAACCAGCATTACCACCATCTGAAGCAAATAAGACAAGCAATGGTTCACCACCCAAGTTATCAATTAAAGCATTAAAGGCCAATTTGGATTGTTCGTGTATCTTCTTTTCAACTCTCTTGTTGTAAGATTGCAAGTTGTATTCCAACTTGGCGTTTCTGGATGCTAGTAAAGTTAATCTGTTTTCTCTATCCAAGAAGTCTTGTAATTCTCTCTTGATAAATGAAGAATCTAATTTGAAGACATCATCTTGGTTTTCCAAGACTGGATTGAATCTGTATAATGGCCAGTAACCAGTGTCAACTGACACTTTAGTATCCTTTAACATTTCCAAATGATCCTTGGATCTTGGGGAATAAGCCAAGACAATGGCTGGACCTTGATCAAATGAGTTAGCCTCTAATAATGAGGTCAAGGTTTGAGTGTATGAGGAATAAATAGCAACTGATGCAACATAGGCATTACCGTAGTTCATGGCATACAAACCTAAGTTCTTTTTACCTTGTTTCTTGTTAACTGATGCATCAGAATCAATGATTAATAACTTTAATCTCTTGTTACCAGACTTTAATAACTGGTGGAAGGCAGCCAAACCAGTATCATAGGCCCAGTTATCGGAGCCAACAATCCATGTGGACTTCAAGTGGAAGTAGTTCTTTAATCTCAAGATTGGAGAGGCGTGGCCAGATGTGAAGTGGTCTAAATGTTGAATCAATTCAGTGGCATCAAATGTCTCCTTTGCCTCTTTAGCCTTAATTAACCATTTTGTCAATTGATCATTTAGTGTACCAGAGTAGTATGGTAATCTTTCTTCAACCAATTTAATCAATTTAGTTCTTTGGGCCTCATCGTATAGGAACTTACCATATGAGTATTCAGGCGTTGGATTGGTCTTTATATCGTTCAAAATGTCTAGATTTGGTTCGATTTGATGTAAAATTTTCAAGTAAGAATCGTCAGTGGTGGAGTCAACAACTGGAGATGCAGAAGGGAATGGCTTACCAACAACCAAGTTTTGAATTGGAGAACTAATAATGGAGTTGGAGATTAAGGTATTAACAACTTGGAAAACGTTTTCAGGGCCAACGTTCAATAATTGAGAGGTGATAACCTTTTTACCAGAACTAGCTAAAGATGGTAACAATTCAATCAAGTCCAAGAATAAAGATTGAAATTGAAGACTGACTGATGATTGTTCAACCAATTGCAACACTGGGAATGTTAATGATGACAATAGTGTGGCTAATTTGGACACTTGGAATGGTCTGTAAACCTTGATTTCAATGACACCAATGGAATGTTTCTTCAACTCTTTGTTAATGTACTTGTTAGAACCAAATATAACAAACAATTGTTCGAATGATTTACCGGAGAACCATCCAGCGCCGTTTTGTAATTCAAATTCAGTGTATCTCTTGACAGATAAAGTTTGTAAGTGGATAAATGCAGATTCGAGTTCATCCTTCTTTGGTTCGAATGATGAATATAATGACAATAATGATTCCTTGGAGTATGTAGAAACTTCTTCATTTGATGGGATGTAGAAGTGAATGGTTGACTTTTCGGATGACTTGGATAATAAATATGATAAGATGGTGAAATCGTATGCTTCCTTGGCTTCTGATGAGATCAACAAGTTGAAACCAGAGTCTTTGAAAGCAGTAACGATGGAATAGTCACCATTGGTGATTTTAACATTGATAATAAACTTCTTGTCCTTAGAACCAATCAAGGTTGGTAATGCTGACAATAATTCAGATGAATTAAGGTTCAAAACAGTGGAAAAGGAATCCTCGATGAATGTGAAAGCATCGTTTGAGGATAAGTATTCAAATGAACCAACTTTAGCATCAGAAGTTGAAGGATTAACATAATAAACCTTTGACTCAGATGCACTAGAAAGGGTTTCAGCAATTTGGGAAACTATAATAGAAAAATAGTGTGTTAGTTAGTTAGTTAGTTAGTTGTTTCTTCTTAAAATCTTTTTTTGTTGTGACATTCTCTGAAAAGTAATACATACTTGCTGCTTCTTGTTGTAGACCCATTTTTTTTGTTCTTTCAAGTGTGTAAAATAGTCAAAGCAACTAAGTCAAAATGATTTCTTGCTATCTATCAAACAAAGTTAAAGGCTGAATGAATTTCTTTCAAGTTTAAACAAAGTAAAGCTATAACTCCTGTTTTCCAGAATTCAAAAAAAAAAAAAAATATATATATATATTCTACTATTATCATCCATCCATCCACCCATCCATCCACCCATCATAGTTACTACATAATGCCATGTTTGTATGTCATGTATGGCTGGCTAGTAAGCAAAAAAAAAAAAAAAAATTTTTTAAATTTTTTGTTTGAAACTCCGTTAATTGATCAATCACAATTTTTCAATGTGCTGCCACAGTTTTTTAAGACACCGAGAATGGCTGGTGAGCTTATCTCGTGGCGCATTTGCACACTAAACTTTGAGTCTTACTAAACACAGCAGCGCCATTGGTCGGGATCTGATTAGAGAGGTGGCGAGTGTCCCAGCGGAGATTACATCACGTGTTCTTGAGTAAGACTAGCGAGACCCCGCTGCTTTTTGCGTCTGGCACGTGACTAGTATACTATAATTGTGGATTTTTTTCAATTAAGGAAAGTCCAAGGGGTAAGGGCATCGCAAGATTTAAATTGTATAATATAATAAATTACTAACATAAATCAGGGGTTTGATAAGATAATATAATATATTTCATACACCGCTGATATATTAATGATTAAAGTTAAAATCATCATAATCATCATCATAAAGGGAGGGCATCGCATGATACAATCAATATTATGAGGGAGCTAGAAGAAAATGTGGAGATGCTATATAGTGTAGACCACTTCAAACCCCTTTCAATTGAATGAAGGATAGATGTATCATAATACTATGAAGTAAAGAACAATTATGTTGTTATACGATTGACAATTACACATACTTATAACAACACTACCTAATATTTATTAAAGCTATAGTTGCACTATGCTACTAATCATGTAAACTAAATGAAAGTGCAATTTTCTTTTTTTAATTAGTCTAAATGTAATAATATAATAAAAACATATTGTAACCTAATAGAAAAAAAAAAGACAAAAATAAATATCTAATTCTTCTTCTTTTCTTTTGGAGAAGAAGAAAAAGCGATTAGAGTGAACGATTGGAATTCGGATTGGGATTGGGATTGGGATTGGAAGGAGGAAGAGGGAAGAGGGAGAAGCAAAACAGAAGAATTATGTGTATATATGAGTAATCTGTTTATGTGTGTAGAGAAGAAAATGTACAAAGTGTAATGAATGATCTACGATAAATAAAATAAAAGGAACCACCATGGTAAAGTGAGAACCCATTATTAAATTAAAAATCATTCTCACAATCAAAAATAAATGATACTATATGAATGAATGAAAAGATGCAAAAAAAAATTAACTTATTTGACTTTTTTTGTTGTTATTGTTGTTGTTGTTGTTAGTCTGTTGTTAGTCGTTGTTGTTAGTTATTGTTGTAAATCCGGAAACTTTATGCGATTAAAGTTGGATCTCTCTTCTTAAAACTCAAGATAACATCATCCTTAGGGAAAATGGTGGCAAAAACCTTGATCTTTTCACTCAATTCAGTGACATGGTGGTCAATATCGACATTCAATGCAGCCTTACCAATCAGAGCAGCGAAAGAGGTCATCACATAAGTTTGTCCTAAACAAACATGGGTACCAGTACCAAAAACTAACCAGTTCTTCTTAGCCTCAGAGGCCTTAGAACCTTCTTCCCATCTGTCTGGAATAAAGTCCTCTGGATTTTCATAAACTTCAGGGTCATGTAAAGCTGGATACAAGGTTGGAATAACCATAGCACCCTTAGGAACAGTATAGTTATCACTGACTGGATATGATTTCTTAACAACGTATGGAACCATGATAACAGGTGGTCTGTATCTTAATGTTTCCTTGACAACCATGGTTGTGTAAGTCATCTTGTCAATTAGTTCAGTGGTTAATGGAACGGTTGGATCGCCACCTCTGATAGCTAGTTGTTCTTCTCTAATCTTCTTCATAACATCCGGTCTATCAGCAACAATTTGGAATAACCAACAGCATAAAGATGAGGAAGCATCTTGGGAAGCAAACAAAAAGGTAAACACAGCTTCACTGATTTCCTTGTTGGAGAATTCTCTGACTGACTTACCTTGTCCAGAAGCATCACCTTCTCTCATCAACTTAATCCAGGAATCCATAACACAGGTTGGCTCGCCACCAGCTCTGATATGATCCTTAGCCTTTTGGGCACAAGCTTCGAAAACTTTCATGGTCATATCAGCAGTAACCTTACCGTACCAGGTCTTGGTGTATGGGATAATAATTGGGAAGTTAACTAATTCCAAAGCAGCAGTGACTTGATAGTACTTATCAGCAATTTCCTTAATTTGACCATCGGAGATGTAGTCACCACAGAACGTCTTTAAAGAAATAGCACACATGTATTCTCTGAATTCTGGGAAGAACACCTTTGGACCATCCTTGGTCATATCAACAAATCTTTCCAAGTACTTGTCCATGATCTTTTCTTGAGCAGGAATGTAGACACTCAAAGCTTGCTTAGTGAATAAACCGTTCAAACCCTTTCTGTAGTCAACATGTGCCTTACCATCTAAGAAAACCCAGTTGGTTGGTCTCAAAATTTTAACAGCAACATCAACAACACATGGTTTGACATATGATGGAGATTGTAAAACTTTTCTTGCTAAATCTCTAGTAGATGCAATAACAACGAACTTATGGAAGATGGAGACACAAGATAATGGACCAGAGGCCCACTTGGCTTGGTACTCTTCAAATTTAGGATCTAAACTCTCTAAGAAAGGACCAATAATAGGCCAAATCTTAAAAGCTGGACCGGCAATGGAACCCTTTCTGATTTGATACATAACCTGATCATATGATAGGGCACTAACGATCAATGTGATGGTGATTTGTAACCATGATAGTTGTTGCCATAAGTTCAATAAATATGATGGATAAGTGGATAAATCAAGTTGACCAGCAACGGTATCAGTAACATTGACACTTTCAGAAACGACATCCATTTTGTTTGTTGTTAATATTTGTTGTTTCTTATTTATAAACTAAAATGATAACACAAGAATTAAATCTTTTCCTTTATGTATTAATTAGAAGAAAAAAGGAGTACAATCTTATAACTTACATACAAATCGTGTTTTTTTTGTTTCTTGTGTGTTTTTTTTTTCTTTATAACTTCTTATTAATATGGTCTGAGCAGACAAAAATTTTTTTTTATGAGGGGAGGGAAACGAGTTATACGACGTTTGTCGGAACGAAGATAGCGAGACCGCTCGCTCACCTCACCCTCACCTCTCCTCACCTCTAAAGAGTGGGTTGTTAATACTTGGGTGGGAGTGATGATCGACGATCTGTGATCTGATCTGATCTGATCTGATCTATCTATTATTATTACTAGTAGTATAATTAATTAAATAATTATTATATTAGCATCCTTATCTAAGGAGACTATTTTTAAAAGATATAACAATGCATTTATTGATAGTTATATTGTATAGCAAAGAAGACTAATGATAAATATATAGGGGTATGTGTGTGTATAATGCTTAACTTAATGTCATGTATCATAAAAGTATATGGTAAGTTGTTCATGTGAATTAAAAGGGTAAGTTGTTCATAGTGTAGGCTTCCATCCAGTTTCATGTTGCAAGGTTGTAACTGCTCCAATATGCTGAACTAACAAGAATCTCTGTTCCTTGAGCTTACATTTCCTTAGCCCTGTAGCGTAAGCTAAATCAGCAGGGTAATTGTTTTTACCCATTTCATCAGCAATACAGGTGGCCCGATGTTTAGGTACTATCCTGCATTGTAACCCATTTCCGCTTATACGACTGTCTACCCATGGAAACCCCCATTTCCCACAGTCAAATGCCCTATCGACATTCAAGTAGCTCACTAGTGTTTTGATAACCAAATGTCTCTTAGTTTCAGAAGAATCATAAATGGGTAGGGCATCGTCCTCTAGCATGATACAATACGTTGTGTTTGAGCTCCCACATGAGTGTAGAGTACTTATAACCTTTTCCTTATAATGTTCGAACCCCAGTTTTGTGACTAATTGATCTTGAGATTCATTCTTGTTCACTTCCGGAACAGTATTGTCACAAGTGGTATCATTAACCGTTATTGCATTGGTGAAAACACCGGTTATCGTATCTGTGACCCGTCCACAATTTCTGGTTAACACATATGGGGTGAACTGGTATTTGTAAATATCATCATAATTAATATTTGAATAACTCAATAGTCCTATTAAATTGGTTATCACTATCAACGTCAAAAGGCAGGCAAGTAAAGATATAGCCCTTTTTAATCTACTCAACCCTAGTTTTGTTGGAAACATTTCAATGGATGATGGTCGGAGCTGCTTGAAGTTGGGGATCAAGTTCGTGGACAAAAATACAAACACGGGATTAAACACACCATCGAAAATAAGAAGAAAGAGATGGTTTCTTTTATATAGAGAGGCATATGGAATTGAGGTTTTATCATTCTGGGTATAAACACCATTTTTTCTTGGATAAAAAGCAAAGCCTTGATTTATGTACGGTCCAATTGAGGCCACTAGAATAAGCCAAGCTACCTTCGTCTCGTTTTTGCCGAGCCTCATTCCCGCTGGCAAAACCCTTGCTGCATTCCCTTAGTGTCTAATTCTAGAGAATATATATCACGATGTCCATTTTCTCTATTTGAATTGAGTAATGTAAAAAACAAATTAAGAATTATTAAATAGGAAAAAAAAAGGGTAAAGCAATATGTGATTTATGCAGACAGATAAAGTTGTTGAAGTGATTCAAGATAGACGGTTAGGAAAGACGCGGTAAGGGAAGGGTCGTCTGCGCGCGCGTGAGCGATAAAATAAATAGCAGGAGAGCGTAGCGTGTTGTTGGCTTGGAAGATTTTACCAGTTTTGATAGGTCCATTATTTCTTGACCTCTTTTCTCCGTCTCTCTTTCCCCCACCTTCATTGTTGTTGTTGTTGTTGTTGTTTGTCATTACAGTAGTTCAAATAAGAAATTGTGAATTCATTTAAAAATAAAAGGTTTTCAGATAAACTAGAAACATAGTCCCGATGGAGAAGAAGAAAAAAAAAAGGAAGAAAAAAAGTGTGAAAATTGGAACAAATAGAAGTATAATAATATAAAAGTTGAAATAACAATATATAATAATAACAATATATATATATATATATATCTGTTTAATCGATATAAACAGTTAATTTAGAGTAGTAGAAATGATTTTAAATTGGAACTTGAACTTGAACTATATGATTTCGTTGTTTTCATATCTGACATCTCTCCAGATCCAAGCAATAGCAGAAGTTGAGAAAAAGGCCAAGATGTACGAGTACTTGGTCAAGTTAACGATGGATAGCGTCTTACGTTCAATGTAATGTTGAACAATAGTACCATGAATACCAAACTCAAAGACAAACACAATCAAAATCAAAATATAAGTGGCCAGCAACTTTCTACTAATGATTTGGCTTTTGATTTGCTTGTGAGTCTTGAATGCCCAGAATGATGAGAAGAGGAATAATAAAACCAATTCGTAATAGATCAGGTTTGACAAGAAGAAAGATCTACCCCTCAAAATGGAATAGACACGAGATTCATCAATATCGAAAATTAAAAATTCAACTAACAAGACACCCGAGATAACTTGGATAATCAATAATCTCTTTGAATCTCTGTACAAGCCGAAAAAGACACCACTAGCCAATAACATAAAGTTATAGATAGCCCAAATTATGAAAACAGTACCTGTAGACAATGCTAAAAATCTAACAATGAACAAACTAAATGATGAGTGTTGATATCCCAATTGGTTTAACTTGTAAAAGTACAAAAAGGTCAAGAAAAACACCAAAGAAGAACCAACTAAATAAGTTAAAATCTTGAATTGGATTAATGATCTTTGATAAATGGCCTGTTTGTTCAACACGGCATTGGCCTTATCCTTAGAGACATTCTTGAAAATGTAGTAACCAAACGCAGTAGCCAGTAAGGAGTAAGCAAATGCCCAACAGAAGTCGTGATACATCATGTGGTATTCATTGACTAATAATCTACCAAAAGATTGTTGCCAGTCAACAACCACAGTCAAACGTTGACCTTCAATGATTCCAGTAGGGTTGAATAACACACAGTAAATATCACTGTTTTCAACTTCAAACTCAAAGGCTTTATTATTAGAATTAGCTGGCGACATTTCAAAATGGCTAATAGTGTATGAATTAGCATCATTTTGTAAGTATTGATCCAATGGAACCAAACTACCATCAGCAGCAGAGTCGAAAGTACACAATTTAGCATTGATGGATGCTTCGTCACAAACTTTAACGTTAGCTGGATCAGCCAATTTGACATGTAATAAATCTGTTCTTGAAATAATCAATGTTTTAACCTTAGTATCTGAGTTGACAACTTCTGGGTTGTTATCGAAAAGAATGCTAATCTTAGGTTGCAAGTGTTCAGAGAATGGCCAACGGTAAGAATCCTGGTAATTAGCGATGTAAGCGCAACTTTGCAAAACTAAACCATTCAGCAATTCGTGGTTATCTGCCAAAGCAGAAGCAGTTCCTATATGTAGGAATATGTAAACTAAAGAGTAGATTAGCTTAGATAACATTTTTATTTGAATTTAGATCTAAAAGGGTAAAATGTCACGAGTTTCCCTTTGGAATTGACTAAAATATGAAGTTTTGGTATATTCCTTAATTGAAATGGTTTTATATGTGAAAACAGCAAAAAAAAGTGTATTTCTGTGTTTAGATATTGAAATTCAGCAAGATTATTCAAATGAAAAGAAATTATACGATGGTGGGGAATAATAGGGAAAAGGACAAAGTGGAAGTTATATATTAAAGTTGGTGTTTTTTGTCCAATTCCAGAATGGTTCCGATTTCATCTCATAAAAAAAAAATTAAAATGGTGTTCTTTTCAATAATAT
>PPHW02000001.1:397694-451283 GCA_003705225.2 Ambrosiozyma vanderkliftii
TCTGTGTGGACGTGGAGGTATCGCGCGAGTACCAGCACCGCCCATCATTTAACCGGCGTTATTGATACAGCTTAGCTGAGCAGTCCGCGACAGGAAAAAATCAAAAAGAAAAAAAAAGATTTACGCGTCATGCCTAACAATGTATCTGCCCAAGCAATAGCTAAATAACTTAAATTGGTTTCTGTGGTTATTAATAAATATATATAGCTATTATGGCTATCACATTGAGAATTAGTATTTGGTATTAACAATTGGAAAAATGAAAAGGAAAGTATAAATATATGTTGCAATCCAACTCTAATTCTTCAACAGAAATGAAAGGTATATTTGAAATAATTATAATATTTTTATACCCACAAACTTATTAATTCCGATATTGTAGTTAGTTATATTTATAACCGTTGTATACTACAACCTTCTATGTTACAATTTCCATATTATATACACAAATATATATATATATATATATATATAATATTAATATGTAATTGTTTGTTTGTAGCAAACAAAGTTTCCATCAATGTTTGAAACATATTTAGATATTTGACCTTTTTTCCTCCACTTCTATATTACTTTAGACCAAAATGTATATTACAGATATTATTGTTAATGCAAGTACACTATACAATAGTTTACATATATATATATCACCGGCAGGTAATGTGAAACATTTTTAAGTTGGCTATATATTTTTACTTTCTGGTGTAGAAATATAATTGTTGTAAGACATGAGTACTCCTTCTGTCAAGTTACATGCCTGTGAAAATAAGCCTGGTGCGATGCATTCACAAGGCCCAAAATGTGTGGGAGAAAAAGATGCCGGCTGCCTTAGCTGCTCAAGCTGGGCTAGCTCTAACTAGGCTAGGGAGAAAATTGTGAGTGTAAGCGAATCAAATCGTTTAAATTTGTAATTGTGATTCGTTTAACTCTATAGAGAGAGAGCTGGTTCACCCTGCTTCTGTATTTTGGATAGAAAGAATCTAATAATAAATTAAAGAAATATACAAATATAAAGTTTCAACTTTGGTGTAGTTTAAGGTGGAGAGAGAAAAAAGCGAGTTAAGAAAAGTTCTACAGAAAATGTATTCTGTAATCTGTAAATGATGGAGTATGTGTGTGTGTGGGTTTGTGTGTGTGTGTCGATGAATAGCAGTTAAAGGGACATTGAATCATTAGTAAAGAGATTCAACAATTCACCTTTTCCAGTTATTAAATTTTATTAATGGAGCTGGGGAGGGAGGAGAGGATTGATGTATAAAATGTTGTTTAAATTTTGTTCCTTGGTAAGGGTTGTTAGAAATACGGTTTGTTTGTTTGTTTGTTTTTTGGAGGGGATTAATTTTGTTCTTGAGTCTTACTTTCTTAATATGAAGAAAGCACAAACAGCAATCACAATACCACCAGCAGCAATTAATGGTAAGGTGGATGGACCATCAGCTGATGCAACCTTAGCTTGAGTCTTCTTAAGAGAACCACCTTTCAATTCACCAACTAAAAGGCCTTCCAAAATCTCATGGGCATCCTCAGAGTGGCCAATATCATCAAATGGTTCAGTGGAATCTTCACCAGCACAGTCTAAAATGACTTCTTCACCACCTGGGTGTTCATCTAAATATTCTGAGCAGTCATAAACCTTACCATCGTAAATGATGTACAAGTCATCTCTGGTTTTGTGTTCTGCAACTTCTTCTGCTGTGAAAACTTTAGACATATTTGATATATTTATTATTTTTGTTTGATATGAGAGATGTGAGTCGTACCTATATATAAGAAGAGAGAGAGAAGAGAAAGAGAGGAAAAAACAGCAATAGATAAGGAGGAGAGAGAGAGGGAGGGAGAAAAAAAAACAGCGGAAGGGAAAGACTTTTAAAAGAAACCTCCTACTAAAAAAATAATTTTTGTTGAAAGATAAGTGTTGGAATTTTGGTGAAAATTAAAAAAGTGATTCGTTTAGATCGCGTAGTTAACATTGTATATAAAGCAAAAAGGTCGTGCGCGGTGTACAAATTTCCATCCAAGTTGTGCTTTTCATTTCTCTTTCTGGTAAAGAAATGCATTTCAATTTGTTTCCTATTGCAGTATTTTTGGAGATACCTGAATTGAGCAATTGGAATTCCTGTAATTCACTGTGTCTTTCACCCAGAACAAATGAAGAGTTACAAATGGGGTAAAAGATTCTTTCACAATGAAATTACATATATAAGATCAACTGATCTGTGTACTAGCTGAACATCAAAATATTATTATAATGTTAATATATAGAGGTATATATACCCACTGTCAATGGCATTGACTGGATTCTTGTTCAATAAATAAGACTCTCTGATTTTACATACACATACTTAGTGGTAAATTAGAACAAAATAAAAAAAAAGAAACACCAGATTACAAGACCTGTATTCCAAGTAAGGGCATGCAGGATTCCGATTCCAAAGTTCCAAAAATGAGGTCATAGATAAATGTTATTAATAATTGATGCATGCATGATCTATGAATAACAAACCAGTTTTCTTGATCTCATATAGCACATCGATAGAGATTTCAATGGAATTCTGAGTACTCTGTATCTCAATAATGGAATATATAAGGCATGTAGGTATGTAGGTGGATGAGATGGTTGATTTCTTATAGAAGTGGTTTCACCCATATTTGTTTTTTTGGCTCTTTGATAGAATTGATTAACAGATTTGCTTTCTATGGGCCAAAAGCTACAAACCGATCTTTGTATGCAATGGACAAAATATTCTAAATGTCAAGCAGGATACTTAAAAACAACACTGAAAGTGTTCTTTTGGGAGCAACATCACTTTATCAAGGTAAATCAAATCAGATCTTTACATTATTTAAACTTTTTTGAGGTTTCGCCCGTATCTTTACAAATCGGTATATAATGGCAGCTTGTAAAATCTACACACACACTGGTAGTTCTCAATCCTTATATATCCTTGTTCATTTTTAAGTTCACATTAAATATCAATCTCCTCCCATAATCATTGGTATAGAATGTATATTGCTTAGTTGGCTTTCCTAGGGAAAAATACATAACAATATCTGATAGATTATGTCAGAGGCTTGGATTAATGTATCTCGTATAAATATTAAATTAAATTAAATTCAAAGATCGACGTGGCAGAGAACCACTTCCGTCGATCGACATACTGGAAAGTTTTCTTTTTGAAAAAGTTGTGCGCCACACAAAAAAAAATTTTGAAAATTTTTGATTCAAATAAATTTTATCTATACAATTATATATATATACATATAGATAAAAGTCATATTACTAGTCTTGCAATTCTTTCTAAACCAAATACCATATAGAGTTTAATATTTAGAAAACAGATTTTTATATATTTCAGAAATGGCTCCAAGAACTACGGCCAAGAAAGGTGGAAGTTCCTCGACTTCACCAAAGAAAACCCCAACCAAAAAGGCATCTGCCGCATCTAAGAAACAAGATACCAGATCTCCAATTCAAACTAGAAGAAGCAAAAGAATACAGGATCAACTACAGGAAGTTGAAGTGGCCAAAGAAGAAGAACAAGAGGATCTTTCAGTGGAAGAGTTGGATAAGGATGAAATCGAAGTTCCAAGCGATTCATCATCATCGGATGAAGATGATGATGAGTTAGAAGGTTTTGAAGAAGAGCAGCAAGAAGAGGAAAAAGAACCAGAAGCAAAGAGCACTAAAGATACCAAAAAGAAATCCAAATCAGAAACTGTGACAACCAAGAAATCTATCCACTCTATCACAGCTCCAAAGATATCAGTCACATCCAAATCAGATAAAAACAGTAATACCAGCAGTAACAACAGCAATAATAATAACAGCAAAAGAGGTGTCATTTACGTGGGTAGAATCCCACATGGTTTCTATGAGGAAGAATTGAGAAAGTACTTTAAGCAATTTGGTGAAATCACTCGTTTGAGATTATCAAGAAATAAAAAGACTGGTAAATCCAAGCACTATGCATTCATTGAATTTGAAAATGCTGAAGTTGCCAAGATTGCCTCAGAAACCATGAACAACTACTTGATCTTCAATCACTTACTGAAATGTTCTGTTCTACCAAAGGAAAAGATTCACGATGAATTGTTCAATGGTTCTAATGTCAAGTTTAAGCCAGTTCCATGGACTAAGATCAGTCAGTTAAGAAATGATAAGGCAAAGAGTGCTGAAAAATGGGGAAAAATACAGAAAAAGAGCAAGACTAACTTGAAGAAGAAGCAAAACAAGTTAAAGGAACATGGAATTGACTTTGACATTAATAGCTTATAGATAAAGGAGAAAATGAAGCATATAAGAACTCTCTTACTTTTTATCTCTTAGCCTTTTTTTTTACCACCCTTTCTTCCCTTTTTTTTCCAAAACACTTTGTGCATTCAAATTTCATATGTTCAGCCGTCATAATTGTATAGATAGTCAGTCACTTTTCGTTTTTTTTTGTTCTTGTTTTAATTTTTTTAGTAATTCATTACAGTTAGTTTCGATTAGCCCTAATATACCTACGGTAAAATAATTGTAGAAAGAGTGAAAAGTTTCTCCTGCGCGTACTTAAATATACATGTAAATCCGAAAAAAAAAAGATAAGTACTTCTTTTTGCCCATGTAGAGGACTTTAGGAAGCATCATATCAATTGAGCAAGCAAAGGAACGTCTTCTATATCAGCTGAACAATATCATGGTTGCTATTAAATCACATCCGATTTTCAAAAAGCTGGATGATTACAAGTTTTATTTATGTTCAACTTCTCCAAGAAGACTGGAGATTTTAAATCAGATGGGATTCAATCCGACAGTGAAACCATCAAACTTTGAAGAGAATCTTAACAAGGATGATTACTCAATTAGAGAGTACGTCGAACTAACTGCTAAGGGTAAGATTGATGCTGTTTGGGATGAAATACAAAAGGAGGGGCAGTATCAAAATGAGAATCTTTTGTTATTGGCCAGTGATACTATTGTCACCAATGAAGGTGAGATTTATGAAAAGCCAAAGACTGTTGCTGAAAATGCCAGGGTTATTAAAAAGTTGAGGGACTCTGATAAGCCAGTAGAGGTTATATCTGCTGTGTGGGTGATTACTTGTGAGGCTGGGTTTCAAAACGTGAAACGTGGTTCATTCGTGGAAACTACAGAGATTATCATGGATAAATCCGTCACCGATTCCTACATTAATGCATATTGTGAAACTGGAGAAGGATTAGAAGTTGCTGGAGGATTCAAAATCCAAGGGTCTGGATCATTAATGATGAAGGGAATCAATGGAGATTACTTCAATGTTGTTGGGTTGCCAAATGGGCAAACGTTCAGGCTTATTTGTAAACTTTTGGATTGCACTTTATAGAAAAGGAACTAATTTATAAATAAATAATAAAACATAATATATACATATATATCTATATCTATTTTTTTTTTGTTTGATTTACAAAGAAAAGAAAATCAATATATACATATATAAATAACGATATTAAAACAAACATGACACACGACAAAAAAAGGGGTGAAAGCAAAACACAAACTTGAAAGGTAAGGGGGTATGAAACCAGTAACTATGTACAGTAAAATGATGGGTTAATATTCCCTTTTGATCATTATTATTATTGTAATATATATTGAAAAAAAAAACCTTCTTCATATTCCATTTAGTCAAGCTAGACATTTTCTATAACAAAATTGAAGATCATAAACACATGCCTTTGGAAGAAAAAGGAATAGCCGATTATGTATAATGTAAACTTTTTGGTGTAATAATTGGATTATTAATTGTTTATCCTTTAAGCGGAAGGCAATGGAGAGAACAGGTTGATCAAGGATGGTCTATTTGAAGTGGCCTTCCAGCCCATGTATAAGATAAATGGAAGCCATCCGTAGTGAGCAATGGTCTTTCCTGTTTCTAGGATCTTGTTGATTCTTTCCTTTGATTCTTCAGATAAGTTTAAACCAGCCATGATGTAATATTGTTGAATATGAAAATATGTATTGGTTTTTATATCTTTCTGGATGTTTTGATTTCAATGATATAACAATCATTTAGTTAATGATTGATTATGTCGTTTTTTTTTTTCAACTCCAAAAAATAAGAAAGAAAAATTGTTCAACTTTTTTCTCTAAAGGCATTTTGCACGTTCAAGGTGAATGACAGAAAATGTTTTAACATCGATAGTCGTGGAATGGTCGCTCGTCGTCGTCGTCGTCGTCGAATAAGATTCTCGGACTTTCTCTCTCCACTTTAGCAAGCTTAAAAAAAAAAGGAAAAGATCAATCCGCTAACTATGAAAGATACCACCGGGGAGGTGAGGAGAAACTCAAGGGGGGGTGGGGGGAGAGCGGGCAGCGATACAGGGAGGTGGAGAGAGACCACACTGGGCTGCACTGGCTTCCTCTGGCTGGCTGGGGTTGCATTCATTTGACTTCCCGGTATACCCTACCAGAAAGAGCCTGCCAGCTGGCCGTCTCTGGCTTTCTTTTGGTGGCCTCTGTCTAATCCTAAGAAAAGAGAAAGGTGTGTTAAATATTTATAATTATGCTAAATTAAAGAAAAACACAACCCATCGTCAGTTGACTTTACTTAGCAGGTTTTCACCTTTAACTACCATTCAATTACTGTACTTCATAACATCAATTGAACTTGATTTATTCTTTTAACACATCTGATTACCCATTGTCAGTTACTGCTCTACCATATAGATTAATTGAGCCCGTACAAGATTAAATCCGGAATTTGTTTTTATCGACTGATAATATATACCACCTAATCTAATTTATAAAACTCCTTTTTACAACCATTGCAAAGACAATTGCAAAGATACAAAGAAGAAGAAAAGGCAATTACAAGCTACAAAAAAGGAACCCCTCCGATCACAAAACATCGATTCCAATTCATATCTACAATTTATTATATATAACAAAATGTCCACATTAACTACTTTAAGATTGGCAACTAGACCAGTGTTGAGATTAAGAGGATTGTCATTAGTCTCCTCTCCAACATTGAAATACGCTGCAAGATTGTACTCTGATTCTAAGTTTCCAAGTCATGTTGTCATTCAAATGCCAGCTTTATCTCCAACCATGACCATTGGTAACTTGGTTAAATGGCACAAGAAGGAAGGTGACCAATTGTCTCCAGGTGAGTCAATTGCTGAAGTTGAAACTGATAAGGCTGCAATGGATTTCGAATTCCAAGAGGATGGTTATTTGGCCAAGATCTTGGTTGGTGACAACACTCAAGAAGTTCCAGTTGGTAAGCCAATTGCTGTTTACGTTGAAGAAGAAGCTGACGTTGCTGCTTTCAAGGATTTCACCGCTGCTGATGCTGGTGATTCTGAAGCTGCTCCTGCTGCTCCTGCTGAAGAACCAGCAACAGAGGCCGCCGAAAAGCCAGCTGAAGAAGCTGCTCCTGCTTCCACTCCAGCTCCAGCTAAATCCACTTCCACCTCTGCTCCATCTGGTAGAATAATTGCCTCTCCTTTGGCAAAGACTATTGCCTTAGAAAAGGGTATCTCATTGAAGGGTGTCAAGGGTACTGGTCCAAATGGTAGAATCACTGCCAAGGATGTTGAATCCATCAAGCCTGCTGCTCCTGTTGCCGCTGCCGCTGCTGCTCCAGCTCCAGTTGCTACTAGCTCAGCTGCTGCTTACACAGATATTCCATTGACCAACATGAGAAAGGTTATCGGTAAGAGATTATTAGCATCAAAGCAAGGAACCCCAGACTACCTTGTCTCATCTACTATCTCTGTTACTAAATTATTGAAATTGAGAAAATCATTAAACTCCACTGCTAATGACAGATACAAGTTGTCTGTCAATGACTTGTTGATCAAGGCCATTGCTAAAGCCTGTGAAAGAATCCCAGATGTTAATGCTTATTACTTGGAAGACCAAGGTATTATCAGACAGTTTACCAACGTTGATGTGTCTATTGCCGTTGCTACTCCAACTGGTTTAATCACTCCAATTGTCAAGGATGCCCATGCCAAGGGTTTAGAAGCTATTTCAAAGGAGGCTAAGGCTTTAGGTAAGAAGGCTAAGGAAAACAAGTTGTTACCAGAAGAATTCCAAGGTGGTACCATCACTATCTCCAACTTGGGTATGAACCATGCTGTCACATTATTCACTTCCATTATAAACCCACCTCAATCAGCTATTATTGCCGTTGGTACCGTTGAAAAGAAGGCTGTCCCAGACAAGGCTAGCCCTAACGGTGTTGCCTTTGAGGATGTTATTAATATCACTGGTACATTTGATCACAGAGTTGTCGATGGTGCCAAGGGTGGTGAATATATCAGAGCCTTAAAAACCATTATTGAAAACCCATTAGAATTATTATTGTAAGGGGGTGGGATTTAGTCTTTCAATCTATTTTCTTTACCTTCTTTCTTTTTAATTGTTTTTACTTTTTTGCTCTTTTTATACACTCCTTTTATTCTTGCACTATGTTTTTTTTTCCATCCCTTTCACTAGAACTCATAAGTCATTATCATCTATCTATCAATCAATCATCTTACAAACTTCCTCTTCTATCTACCTTTATAATATAATACAAAAATAACACCTTACAGTGTTTGTATTTGTCTGTTTTTTTATAGCTTCTTTTGAACATATATGACACTATCTTGCGTTTATTTTTTATATATAGTTTCTCCTCCCTCTTCCTTTATTATTATTATTATTATTGTTCAGTTTTGGTACTTTTTTTTTTCTCCTTTTTTCCTCTTCTCCCTCCCCATTGTTTTATTCTTTTGTTAATGTTTATGATCTAAATTTTAAAAGTTGTTCAATACTATATCAAAAATAATGATAGATAACTAAATAACTAACTAACTAACTTGTAGGAGTTCGGATTTTTTAAAGTTTTATAGCGGCATAAATTTTTTTTTTCTTTTTTTTTTTATTTTGATCTTGCAAAGATAGATGTTATTATTATTTATGTATTGTTTTTTTTTTTTTTCTTTTCCCCTTTTCTTTTATATTCTATGTTACTATAGTACTCATACTTTTTTTAAAAAAAAAAAACACATATCATCTTACAACTATATCCTATATCTATTGATAACAAGCAGAAGCGAAAGAAAGAAAGAAAACAAGAAAAAGAAGCACGGAATACGATATAACTATGACTTTGACAACTCAAAGTTTGGACCTTGTCACTGTGTCCAACCTGGATGATGTTCAGGTGACTTATCTGATTGTATTCTCTGCTCTTATAACCATATCCTTGATTGTTTTACTGTTATTTCTGGTGTACTTTTCATGTTACAGGGATTCTTTATTAACTTTGCTAGATAATGACTCTTATTTCATCCCCGAGTGCTTAGATCCAAACTTTGCCTCTATCACATCTCCTGCATCCACACCTGAGGAACATGATTTAATAATGCAAGAGGATTTAAAGTCTATGTATCACGGTTTAGAGGATAAAGATAAGATAAGATTCAAGTTAGCGTTGAAGTTTTATGAGGCCAATAAACCTGATTTAAGCTTTAATGCTTCATTTGGTGAGATTGACACCACATATTTATTGATTAGAGACAGAGGTATCTCCTGCTTTTATTTTGACAATTATCAAGAACAATTATCGGAATTAATTCAAAACATTGAAGATGACGAACAAGAGCAACAGGAAGAGGAGGAAGAACAACAACAGCAACGGCAACGGCAACGGCAGCTTGCACATGATGACAGCGATAATGGTATCTCTGTTGATGCCAATGAAACAACATCACTATTACCTATAGCATCTAAAAAGAAATATGCATCAACGGTTGACTCATTCAACTCCAAGATGGATTACAGATCATTAATGTTTAAAAATATTCCTTATTATGTTGAGGATTTAACTGAAGTGACATTTGTGTCTGAAGCTATGTCATCTGCAATGTTAAACATGCCATTGCCTTTGAAGAACCGTAAAAATGATACAGTTTACTTTGAAACCAAGTTGTTTGACTTTAACCCGGATACTACTTTAATCTCAATAGGGCTAGCCACTTCACCATATCCAAATTTTCAACTCCCTGGTTTGTCCCCTTATTCATTGGGTGTACAAACTGATGGTTCTTTAAGATTAAGTGGTAAACCATTTTTAAATGATCAAGATCTACCGATTGTTTTACCTCAGCTGATCGAAGGTGACGTTATTGGTGTTGGTTACAGATCCAGCACCGGATCTGTGTTTGTCACTCATAATGGAAAGAATATTTTAGAGGTTGTGAAAAACTTCAGAGTACAATTATTCCCATGTATTGGATCTGTTGGTGGGCCATGTAAAGTGAATGTTAACCTTGGGCAATTGGGATTTGTGTTTATTGAAGCAAACGTTAAAAAATTGGGTTTCTGTGAAAACCATAATGAAGGATCCATTGGTGCTCCACCTGTCTACTCACCAAAATTGATAAAACAAGATCCATTGCTGGATCAAGGTGAGCAATTGCCTCCACATTATCCCTCTGATGAAGAAACCTTCTTTGGCCCTAAATCATTTGTGAAGGAGAAGCCTAGTTTAACATTTGGTGAAAAGTTCAATAAGAAACCAATACCCCTACCAAAATCGTTATTTAAAGAAAAGCACAAACATTCTTCATTGACAGAAGATGAAGAAGATTATCATAAAAGCGGAGATTCGACGCCAACTTCTGATCCTCCTTCATACTGTTCTGACAATGATGAAAAGGGTCCATTGTCACCAGTTCCTGAGGATGACTTGACCATCAACTCTGCGGAATATGAAAGAGCTGTGACAAATTACAGATCTCCACCTCTTTCTCCAGCTCTTGATCTTTCTGGTGATTCTGTCATTCAAGGTACTAGTAGCCAAAGCCAATCTCTCCCAATGAACTTTGAACAATACGATGAAGATCGGGGGAACCAATTACAATCGCCACCGGAAGCTAGTGGTAATTCGAAAGACACTACAAGGCACGGATTGAATTCTTCAACCCCAGAGCCGGAAAGTGCCGCTGATACAACTGTCGGTACAAATAGTTCAAGCACACCTAGCAATAATAATCATAATACCCTGGAAAGTTCATCCACCATTACGAAAAAGAAGAAATCTTCAACCAAGAAGAATAAGAAGAAAGGTAGAAAGAAGAAGACCACCTTCTAGATGCTACCAATGATCGTTTTTTTATGCTTTTTTTTATCAATTTTTTTTTATTTGTTTCCCATCTATTCAAGCAAAACCCTTTTTGCCACTTAATGTTTAATTTTCTTTTGTTTTATCGTTATTTTTTTCTACTTAAAGAGTGAATGTTTATATATGTGTGTATATATTTATGTTAACGGAGTTTATTCTATATCATTTTCATTTCCTTATTGTGATTGTAATAATGGCTATGCCATTGTTTTAATGTGCGTGACGGATTGTTCTGGAAAGCAATCGATCCGGCCGGCCTTTTCTCTGCGGAACCGTGCGTGGGCTGGGGTGGTTGTGGTGGTGTGGGTATTTTATATAAAATATAACTAAAACTGATTTTTCTGAAACCTGTCCTTGTTAAGATAGTAGTTATACCTCAATTGCATTCAGTTATATCTTAACTATCATTACAAAATAATATACAATGGATCCATACTTATTAGCTAGTTTACTAGGTGGTTCTGAGCCACAACCAAGATACTCAAGAGGACAATCAAAGAGAACCAGAGAAGCACCTGATTTCAATAGTATTTTCGGTGGTGGAAGAGGTAATCCATCTGCAAGACGTCAATACAGACCAGCATACCCTGGTACCAATTCTCCATATGGTAATGCGTTCTTCCAACCTTCACCATATGGTGGATACTACGATGATGATGAAATCCCAGAGGAGGTTGAGGAGCCAAGTGAGGAAGTTGGCGATGACATTCCACAACAGAAGCCACAACAAACCCGTTTCCCAAGTTCTACGTACTACAATCCTCATGGATTGCCTCAAAACTTTTATGGAGGCGATGACCAGGATGATTATGAAGGTGGAGATGAAGAGGAGGAATCGCCATATGTTCTTCCTCCATACTTGAGATATGCCGGTGGCAGACCAAGACCAAGACCACAACCTCAAAGACAAGAATCTACTGGTGAATACGATGATTTGATCAGAGCTTTATTGAGAAATGCTATCAAACGACACGTGCAAGGTGATGGTTCAGCTGAAGGTGGAGAACAAGGAGAGGAGCAGGAAGAACAAGAACAAGAACAAGAAAGGGAACCAGCTGTCAATGACCAGGAAATTGGTCCTGACAGAACTTTGGGATCCATCTTAGCTGAAAAACTAAAGCAAGCTAGAGAAAGAGCCGAGGCCGAGGAAGCCACTGAGCAAGAATTAAAGGACTCTAAACCATCCACTGCCACCTCTACCTCTGGAACTCCTCAAGTTCCATTACCAAACTCTCTTCCAAATCAAAATTCCGCCAGAAGAGCATCAGCTCAATCAATTCCAAAGATTAAGAGAAGGCCATCCACTGCGTTGAATGTTCATTCCAGTAATCCACCTGACAAGGAGGAACTGAAATCCAGTCCATTGCAAGTGTCTGCTCCACAGACCAGCACTGACAAGCCATTTTCTCCACCGCTGAATGCCTACGACTTTGCCGAACATTATATTTTAGTCTTGTCATTACCTGGTGTCACCAAGGACTTTGTTGATATTAACTTCCACCCATCTTCCAATGAACTTGTCATCAAGGGTGAGGTTAAGAACCCATATCTGGCTGACGATGATACATACATCAACATATCTGAAATCTTGAAGGTTTCTGAACAAAGATTCGGTTCTTTTGAAAGAGTCATCAAGCTTCCATCTTATCCATTGATCAAAGAAGATGGTATCAAGGCGAAGTTCTTGAATGGTGTTTTGGAAGTCAAGATTCCAAAGTTAAAGGAAGAAGAGGCTAAGTCTAAGAAAGCCAAGAAGATCGAATTAGAAGAAGTTCCAGATGAAGAATTAGAAAGGGAAAGTTCTAAGCAATACATTTAGATTACATTTAATATTCTCTTATTGTGTCTCCTCCTGTCTTGCATTTTATTCTGTTCTCTAAAACTTTGAATTTACCTATTTAAAAAAAAAATTAAACAAACAATTCTTTTATGTGTTATATTGCTTTTCCGTTTCATTTAATGATATTTTTTTCTTTTATTAATGATGTTTCTTTTATTTTTCAAACCAACTTCTGTAATCGTGTTCTGTTTTACTCCAAATTAATTATCGCAAGAAAAAGGAATGATATTTGTTATACATAATGAAAGGAGTGGACAGAGAGAAAAAGGGGTAAAGGAAGAAGAATGAAAAGAGAAAAGATATGTGTATACATGTATGTGATTAATCGTTTATATATGCTGAAGAAAGAGAAATGTGGAAAAAAAAAGACCCATCTTTTTTTTTGTATGTTTCTAGTTCTTGTGTTTAGCAACAATAGCGTCAAACAACTCATTCTTTTGCTTCAAATCATTCAAATATGGGTGAGTTGGGTTCAAGGTCTTCAATTCCTTCAATAGTTCGTTATAGTCAAAGTCAGCATCACCGGATAGCAATGCATATGAGATCTTGTTGATTAACAAATCAGCTTGCCATAATTTTAGGTCATCAAAGTTTGGATCTTTCTCGCTTTGAACTTCATGAATCTTATTCAAAACATCTCTGGCTTCTGGGAAATGTAATAATTTCAAGTTGGCAACCAAGAGGCAAATTAAAGCCTTCAAGGAGTTGGTAGAGTCATTTGAAGTAATTTCGTCATAGTGGTAGTAGCTTGAGTTCAACACATCGCCAAAGTTCAATAATTCAAACCAAGATGAAGACAAGTTGTAGATAAAGGTATCCTTCAAACCAGCTGGGAACTTATTGATCCATTCAGAGGCCTGTTTCAAACTACCTTGCTTCAAGTTGATAAACACGCCAAGAGAAATATCATCAATGATCTTGTCGTTCAATTCCTCTAGAGCCTTGGTGTAATCTTCGGTTAATGTGAAATATAGAGATTTGTACAATGAGCTTCCATCTTCATCATCGCCCTTGTTTCCATTCTTGGAGCTACTGAAATATTCATCATATGCATCTGATTGTTTGCCACCTTTTTCTAAAAATTCAATAAACTTCAAGATGACCTTATCTTTTGGATCAACCAACTTGGCAGCTTCTTTAAATTCAGATAATGAGAGGTATGATCTAACCTTGTAATTGTTGGCCAGAACCAAATATTCAGGATCCAACCCATCCAATTCAACTTCTAAATCAAGGTTGATCAATTCTGTGTATTTGGAATTGAAGAATAGTTGATAAATATGATAAAGTTCTAAATAAATAAGCAAGTAGGTAGGTAGGTACCAAGGTAGGTTTGTTAGTATGGTTAATTCTATTTCCCCTTGGTAGGTAATATCAAGTGATGAAGAGTTGATACATACCACGCTCAGCCATTGTTGTTATTCCTTCTATATGTATGTATATCCTATAGATATTTTGTCAAAGATATACCTTTCCAATAGGTGAAAAGAAGGAACGGTTGTTTTAATTCTAGTTGATTTCAATTGTGTAAATAATGTTCGAGATTGTTATTTAAAATTCGTGTTCACTTTTTCTTTTTTCCTTTTTTTGCAAACCAGAAATGAGTCGCGCACGAACTCTCGCCAACTTTTAAAGATCATCAATTAGCGCCTTCTCTCTCTCTATGCCAGTTAATTAATTTACCTACTGTAATCACCATACTATAATTATAATGTTTACATTTTGTTTTGTTCTTTACATCTACATTTAGCTGAATGTTTCAGAAAAAATTTAATAATATAATAATAATAGAGAACTATCTTAACCCAATCATCGTATAAAGAAAAACTATATTGAAAAGTTTCAAGCGATATCCCAAAAAAAAAAATAAAAAGAAAAGTAATTTACACAGTTTAAATTAAAAGCAGATAGAGAGAAAAGGAGGTAGACGAGTAATAGGTATCGGGAAGGATATATTGTTGTTATTTTTTTTATTTACAAAATAAAAAAAACCTAAGATCTTTCACCTCTTAATCTTCTAGCTAATTGAATATCCTTCTTTTGGATGGTAACTCTCTTAGCGTGGATAGCACACAAATTAGTGTCTTCGAATAAAGAGACTAAGTAAGCTTCAACAGATTCTTGTAAAGCACCAATAGCAGAGGATTGGAATCTTAAATCAGTCTTGAAATCTTGAGCAATTTCTCTAACTAATCTTTGGAAAGGTAACTTTCTGATCAAAAGTTCAGTAGACTTTTGGAATCTTCTAATTTCTCTCAAAGCAACGGTACCTGGCTTATATCTGTGAGGCTTCTTGACACCACCGGTTGATGGAGCAGACTTTCTGGCAGCCTTGGAGGCTAATTGCTTTCTTGGTGCCTTACCACCAGTAGACTTTCTTGCTGTTTGCTTGGTTCTAGCCATTTTTGTGTATATGTATTATGATGATGAAAAGGAGAAAAAGATAAAGAATTATTAAAATAAAAACAGGAACAGGGTCAAGTTAGAAAAAGTGCGAATGGCAATTTATTTATAATAAATTTATGATTGATGGGAAGTGGGTGGAAGTGGAAGGCTTCTCCCCAGTACAAGTCAAGGGCCACACTTAAAAAAAAAAGAAAAGAAGGAAAAAAAAATATCAGCCAGCCAGGCCAAGCAGCCAGGCCAGGCCAGGCCAGGCAGTGGTGTGTGACTGAGATAAATATGAGAGAGAGGGCTACATGGCACATAATAAAATCAGTATAAATGACCAGCGAGTGGGAATTAGTGTCAAATTGTCAATTTACAAATTTAGTAAGTATTTCTCGCATTACTATGGTCAATGGCGCGGGTTATTATTAGGACTGTATTTTACACAGAGCAGTGCGTAAATTCGAGCACTAATTCGCGAACGCACAATTCTCAGAATTATCCCTGGCTATGTGTAAAGATTGGAATGGGTTAATTTATTAACTATATATGTGTAAACTCAGGAACAACACCATTGACGATCTGATTGGCTGAATTGTTGCATTTACTTGTTGTATCACTTTGAAAAACTTTTTCGCATCCTCATGTTTATTTACCAAATTCCAGCAATTTACAGTGGCAAATCCAGCAATTGACCGAGGAGACAACACAACACCTTTAACTTATGGACCCACTCCAATTATAAATATACACCTAATTCCACATTTCTAATCCGCACTTTTTTTTTACCTTTAATTACATTATTTATATTTTATTTCTTTCTCCTTTTAGTAAATCTGATTTTGATTAACTTATAACTCCCTAACAGTTTATATTTTAACCAACAAAACACATATATATTAATTCACAATGTCCGGCAGAGGTAAAGGTGGTAAAGGTCTAGGTAAAGGTGGTGCTAAGAGACACAGAAAGATTCTTAGAGATAACATTCAAGGTATCACAAAGCCAGCTATCAGAAGATTGGCTAGAAGAGGTGGTGTTAAGAGAATTTCTGCTTTAATTTACGAAGAAGTCAGAGCTGTCTTGAAGTCCTTCTTAGAAAACGTTATCAGAGATGCCGTTACCTATACTGAACATGCTAAGAGAAAGACTGTTACTTCCTTAGATGTTGTCTATGCTTTGAAGAGACAAGGTAGAACCTTATATGGTTTCGGTGGTTAAATTACTACTACTGTTACTTTATATCTCTACAATTCTTTGTCTTTAATAACTCACAACAAACAACAAAACATTATATTTTTGGATAATGTTTTTTACTCGGTTTTTATCTTTTTTTTTTCTCATTATGTATTTTAGCTGATGCGTTTTTGCTTATAATTTATATCTTTTAACAAGCGGGTTTAATTATCACTTAACATCCTATACTATTTTCAACCGTTAAATTTATTATTTATCTGTAGTGAGGAGCCGAAATTCGCGGTAAATTTTGATCTTTTCAAATGAATTTATCGGATTCGGGCTGTGTTGTCATATTCATATTTTACTGGTATTGCAATAGTAAGGTACCTGTCAAAATGAGGAGGTTGTTTCACTCTTCATTTTCTTTTTCCATTTACTATCAAGTATAAATATTTTATTGTATTTTATTTATATATACATATATATATAACACATATATTCATGCTATATCAAATACTGTATAGAGGGATGTTACAGAATGATAAATATGACATGCTTAATTATAACATCATACGTAAATAGGATGACAGATAATTTCCAGTGATCTGTTTACACCATTATACATATACTGTAATGTTATATGTATATTTCATTCCCATCCCACTCAGTGATTGACACTAACTAAAGAACATTGTGAATTGATAGATGTATCGATCAATCTGTATCATTGCCCTTGTTGAACAGTGGTGTTTAATTTTGGAATAATTTCAATATGTCTGCAGAAGGAATGGTTTTGTGTGAGCGGTAGAAAACGAGCACATCCGCTTATTCTACACTATGCCATATACATATAATATATATAAATAATTCATTCCGTATATATACATATTACTGTCTATTACTAATATGTACACTGTATACTGTGTATGTATAATACTATATTTATACAGATATAATATATATATATATAGACATTGTAATAGTAGTTAGTGAAATTAATGCCGGTTGTGGAAAGGAAAAAAGGACCCCAACTTTTAAATTTTGTATAAATCATTTAGGAAAAAATTTGCCATCCCCTCGGTAATTGTGTAGACACAGCCATATACTGAAGGGGTGAAGTACTGCCTGCCAGTCTGCCGGTCCTTTTACCGAGGGCTGCGGTGTGCTCTATTTGAATATTATTCTGAATTCAAAAAAGTTTGTGGTTCATCAATATTAGTAATTTCAGTATGTTTTATAATAATATTCATTCAACTGAAACTCAACAACACTTACATCTACTTCTACTTCTACTACTTCATTTTTAAATAATAATAAAAATCGAAAAAAAAAGTGGGTAAAAAAAAAAATAAACAACAAATAATAATATTATAATTTAAGATTTATCATTTTTTTTTTCACCTATTCCATCCATCCATCCATCCACCCATCAATTCACAATATGAGATTGATTTTCTGACTCATGCACTGTATCTTTCGCGTGTTAACGGATGAATAAATGAACGAACACCCAGCGTAGGGGAGAAAGAGGGAAATAGAGGAGCATCAGCAGCTATTACGTGTTATATATTACACATGAGTTAGAGTTATACAGAAAAATCAACAAGCAGATGAGAAACCATAGAGAATACTACATAAACATTATATTATAAGGTGTCCTTTCCCAATGGTATCTTTCTGCTTATTTTAGCAATAAAATTATATTAAAGTAATAGTAAAGTAATAAAATAGGCAACCGGCTGTCGGTGGCACCATCCATATTTTTAAGTGACGTGTACTAACCAGACCAGCTAATCAATCAATAGATTAATCAATGAGGCTGAAACGCAAAATAAACACACACACACACACATATACTAGCCAGCCAGCCAACCCAGCCTAGCCTAGCCTAGGTGCAATAGCAAGACGGGGGAGGGGGAAAAAAAAACTTTGTGCCATGGACAGCGGCAGGACAGGGGAGGACCGTCTCTCTGCAGAGAAAACTTTTCATTTTTAGCCTCTCGGCCTCCCACTGTCAGAAAATAGTCTCTCTCTCTCCAATATGGCTAAGCTCCTTCCCGTCCCCCCCCCATCCCCCCTCCCGGCAAGAAAAAAAAAGCAACCGTAATTGTAACATAAATAAGAAGACTAGCGTGGTGGTGGTGGTGGTGGTGGTGGGATCAAAGACAGCAGCTCGGCCTGGTCAACTCTGGAAGGACGGCGGCGGGCCCTAAAAAAAAAATTTTCGTCTGTGTTTTAATTAATTTAATTAATTTAATTACTTAAAAAAAAAAAAAAAGAAAAGAAAAAGAAAAACAGGGAAGAAAAGAAAGTGAGTAAAAAAAAAAAGGTTTAAATTACTTGAAAGATCCATTTTTTGTTGAAATGCAAAATTTTTAAAAGGATTTCTTTTTACCTTTTAAATTTCCCTTTCCTTTCCTTTAAACAATCATCATTTAAATAGTTGAAGTAAGATCTGTGCTTTATATCGTTTCGTGAAAAGCAAACTTCTTCTATTCTCTAATTAACAGATCTTAAACCACCCCCATCCTCCCTGTTCTTGTCACAAAAGAGTCTTGCCATTCTCCAAGGGTAATAAAGCTTGTCAATAACTAAAACAACTGAACAAAAACTTGATTGAAAACACTTCAAACATTTGCATTAATAAATACATTTGAATATAATCAATATATAATTCGATTTATCAATTTTTCTGTATTCATTATTTCTTTTTGTATATTGAAATATTTTCTTCCAATTTTTGACCATTATTGTTTTATTCACAGCTCTCTATAGAAGAATTCCAACTTTTTGCAAAGTACAAAAACAACAACCCCCCCCCCCCCCCACAAATTCCCTGTTTTCTTAGAGATATTCAGTTATCTTCTTTCAAATTCGGCTAATTGCCCAAATATTCATATAGAAGAAGAACAAAAATAAGATTGACGAGCTTTTAATTAAGTTATCGCCTTCACTTTCCAAAGCACATCTTTTTTTTTCATTCCATATATATATATATATTTATTATTTGATTTTTTAATTAAAATCATTTATACAGTTTTACACATTCCCTTTTATCGTTAAAGCAATTATGTTTGTTTCATCGTCAACTGCTGCTGTTAACTCAGCTTCCAAAAACTATTTGTATGGTTTGCAACAACCTCAACAACAACAACAACAACAACAACCTCAATCTTCTGGTTCTGTTCTTCCTCTATACCATCAGCAACCCACTCAACATCAACGTCATATCTCTTATCAGCCATATTCGACATACCAACAACAATCACAACCATCCTATCAACAACATCAACCTTCTTTGTCATTTACTGCTGGCTACAATAATAACACTAATTATTACTCTAATCAGAGAAATGATTATTATGTGGCTCAACAAATCCAAAGACAATTGCCTCCATTACCTCAACCATCTCAGCAACCTCAAGTTGCTCCTGCTCCTGCTCCTGTGGCAGCCCCTGCTCCTCAGGATCAAGCTACTGGTGGTGTTTCATCAGTTTTAGATTATGATATGGAACAAATGGTTAAATTTGTCTGTTGGTTGTGCTACGGTTTAATGAAGAGAACAGATAACCCATCTACTTCCTTTCACACGACTGTTAAATCGGTTCTTTCCGCTACTAGATTACCAAAATGTTCTCTTGTGCTAGCTTTACTGTACTTGTCAGATAGAATGGCTAAGCAAAATGAAGCTATTTTGGATGATTCTGAAGTGTTTCAAAATTTAATTGTTTCATTGGTTTTAGCCAATAAATTCAATGACGATAATACTTTTAGAAACAAGTCATGGTCAGACGCTACTGGTTTAAACGTTACCTTAATCAACAGTTTAGAAAAGGAGTGGTTGTTGGATATCCAATGGAGATTACACTACGACGAAGGTTATGCTTGTATTGAGGAGTGTTGGGAAACTTGGTGTGATAAGTTTGATGTCAACAAGAATTCATCACTACCAGTTGAACAACCAGTTGTTCCAGAACTTTATTCTGAAACTTCTCCAATTATTGGATACCACTCTCCTTCAACTTCATTATTCTCTGAAAGATCTCAACAGTTCTCTCCTGTGAATACTCCAATGAACTCTTCCCCATGGTTTGATGAATATCACCAAATCACATCATCTCAACAACAACCATTGAATCATCTTTGTCATCAACAGCAACTTTCCTCATCATCTCTTCATTTACAATTGCAACAACAACAACAACAATCCCAACAGGCTTTTGAAAATCCATATCAACTACAGTATAATGCAAGCTTGATGGCTCAGCATGCTTCTAATAATAACGATTACTATTCAATGTATCAACAAATGATGTCACAACCACCATTAATGAAACCTCAATTGAACTTTGATAACATTAATAGTTATTCAAATTCAACTAACTTGGATCCTAATGCCGCTGCTTATTATCCAGGTGCAGCTGCTGCTGTCGCTGCTGCTGCTGCCACCGGTGCATATCAAGTTCCATCTATGATGAGCACTGGTTATAACAACAACAACAATATAGGTTCTTCAATTATTGGTAACACTAATAACAACAACAATAACAACAATAGCACATGTGACTACTATCCACAACACCAACAGCAACGTTTTTATAACAATATTAATAGCTATATTTGTGCTGCCTCTGCTTGTTGAGACAATTGAAAGGGTCAGAAAAGGTGTGATTCTTTTTTGTTTTTCCACCTTCTTCTTTGACTTTTACAATATGTTCTAAAAAAAATTATCTGTGGTGATAATGCTAATATTATAATAATAATCAACTTACTTAACTAATGTTTATGGCTAATAATAATTTGATTTCTTAATCCATTAAACATCCGAAAAAAAAAACAAAGAAATGGTACCTATAGTTTTAAACTACTACAATCTCTCTCTTTTATCTTTATAGTTTTTGTCCGATTCTCTTAACCGTTTTTTCTTCTTTCCGTCGTTCTTTCATCTTTTAATAATTGACTATGTTTCAATGCATTCATATTCATTCATCAATTGTATGAATCTCCCCTCCTTCTCCCCTTTTTTTAATTTTTTTTTTTGTTTTGTTTTCCGTTTTTATTTTTTTTCAATTTAAAACTAAGAAAAATAAAATTACTTTTCAGAAAAGAATAATGAAAGTAATAACCCTGTATTATATCGATATTATGTAGGTATCATTGACTGACGCTAAACCTTACATCCTTGAAGAAAGAGGATCGAAAAACATAACTCATATTGTATCAACTGTTTTGACTTTAATGTTTCTAAAACAAATGCTAACCCATCGAATCACTTACATCATTTCCACTTATAATCATATGAAATATATATTATACTAATTATACAGTATGGTATATACCTTACATATATATATATATTAAATATATAGCTAAGCTCTTTAAATTTAAAGAGAGAGAAAAGGAGGCAGCGCAAATTTATAAAATCTTAACAGCGTAGTCAAATAAAGTTTAAAATGAAATTTGCCATCAAAAGCACACTTTCATTATCATCAATTGGTTAAATTTCATATAGAACAGTTCGAATATCATCATATTACAATATCATATATAGTTGAATTACAAATATACATAACAAAAAATGTCGTTACAAATGCAATTAATCTTCTCAACGCTAGTTGTTCAAATGGTCATCATTTCTATTCTAGTGTTACCCCTACCGCCTTCAGTGCAATCTAAAGTTGTGAATTTATTCTACACTCTGCTCACAAACCAAAACTTCAAGTATGGGTTTATATTTGTTGGAGCAGTCAATTTGTTGATCTTTGTTGACTCGTTCCAGAAGATTGTCAACAAAAAGTATGACTTTAATCAACCTGGTGGTGGTGCTGGTGTTGGTGATGGATTCGGAGGAGTTGGTTCTACCATTTGGGAATTGAGATCAAGAAAGTTCTACAATGAGAGAAATATGTACATCACTGGTGCTATCTTATTCTTGGGTATTGCTATTTACTTTAATATTAGACTATTGAAGTCAATTGTTAAGAACAAGGGTAAATTGGTTGATTTAACTAAAACTAGCACTGATGCTGATGTTGCTATCAGTGAATTGAAGTTGGATGAATTAAGAGGTGATTTAAAGAAAAAGGAGACTGAGTTGTTGGCATTGAAGAAACAAGTTGATGGATTACATAATGAATACCAAAGAAAGGCTAACTCTACTACAACAGAAACTAAGGAAGTCAAAAAGGATGAATAAGAGAAGAGACCTTTGTGTAAAACTCACAAGTTCTAACACACTTTTTTCTTATGTAAAAAGTATAATATAACAATGGTCTTGCTTGATTGATGTTGTGTTTTCTTTTTGCTGTCCTTCTCTTGGTTACATATCTACATTGCTTCTATATTTTACATCCTACTTCATTTCTTTATATATATATATATATATGTTTATGTTTCATGTATATCCTGAATCTTCCTCTTCCATATTTTCAAATAATATAATAAAAGGCATTTTTTTAAATCAGAATCTATAATCAACTTTTTTATCTCCATGAGTTTGTTTTTGAGATTGTCAGAGAGATTCCCAATTATAATAAACAATTCATCATTTAAAGTGAAAAATGAGCTATCATAAAATTATTCGAAAGATAAAGAAGAAGTAGAAGAAGGTGGAAGGTGAAAGGTGAAAGGTGAAACATAGTTTATGTAGTTCAAAAAGGTGTGTTTATGTGTCTTCTGTGTGCATCAAATCTATATTAAACTGATGATCCATCCCTGGTTCATTAGCGTAATACTCTTATTCACCAGCAAGAGACAAACACATAAACATGAATATCCTCTTATCACTTTTACCCTTATCCTTTCCCTTACAACAAACCTTCCTGTAAATAAATTAAACAACAGAGGAAGAAAGATGAAAGATGAAAAAAAATGGAAAATGGAAAATAGAAGAGAAACCAAAATCGAATTGAAAAAAAAAAAATTTTCCCTGCTTTAAGGCGGTGCTCTTCTCGTCGAAGCAATTGACTGACACACAGAAAGATTATTATTATATGTGTATATATAATATACACCAAAACAAACAAATTTAAATCAAATAAAACTGTTTTTTTTGTTTATAAATCATACATATATATAAATATATATATAGCATTTACCTTTTCTAATAACAACAGACAAACAAATACACAATATGCAAGGGTATGCTAATAAGAAATATGATCTTCCTAGACCTTATGCTTTAAAGCCTAAAAAGAAAAGATCTGGGGTTGATAAGCTAGCAACAAATTATTTCACCACCCCACAGAGAAAGTTGATCGGGTACTTGATATTAATGTTCTTCTTCTCCCTGTGTATATTACAGATGATTGATCCAGATGCAGACAGAGTTAAGGATTATGAGTTGGATATTCCGAATTTTGGTACTAGTTCCGGTATTGCCTCTGTGGATGGTGAGGATGGTGATTTAGAAATGACCTTGAGACACAATTTGATCAAGAAGGGAAGCTCTAAGAATTCTGCATATGATCAAGAAGATGAAGACCTTGATGAACTCTTGGATACAGTGGCTAGCGAGTTGGAGGGTAAGAAGAAGGGTACTGGTTCTAAGGGCAAGGCTAAGGTTGTTGGTTCCGGTACAGATAAAGAAGAATTGGATGACGAAGAGGATGAAGATGAAGATGAAAACAGTTTGACCGAAGAGGACTACATTGATAACGTTCAAATAATATAATAAACCCTTTAAAGTATGCATGTCATTTCTCATATCTTGATTATACTCACCGCTTTTTGCTTTTCGTTTTGTACTTACTCGTGTAATTTTCATGGACGTTATTCTCTATTTCTACCGTTTCTGTTTATCTTTCTTATCTCTCCTTCATTTTCATGTAATAAATAAGGAACAATTAGAATTCATTCGTTAATGACATTAAAAATCAAGAAAAAAAAAGCACACAAATACATATATAAGTAAAACCTAACTGGTAAAATTATAGTAAAATATAAAGGAAAAGATGAAAATAAAAACAAAGTTATTTAGTTAGTTAATATAATATAATGATAATATTAATTGATACCCTTTTCAAGAGCATCCTTTCTTTCTTGCCAAATAGTCTTACCTGTACAAGAGCACACGTATTTGTCATTTTCCCAAGCACCGGCACTTCTAGCAATGACACCACACATGGACTGTAAAAACACCTTGACAGGATCGTTGGAAATGACCAAGGATCTACCAATCAGATCTGAAATTTTCAATGGCACCTTCACAAACTCCTGGCACTTGTATAAATCACCATTTCCATCTTCCTTGGTGTTAGCCTCAACTTTAGGCAAATCATAGAATGATTTACCGGTGGTTAGTGCACCCTTCCAAATGTTACCAGATTCTCTGAAACTTGGATAATAAGTACCCTTGGAAACGCCGCTCAAAGTCAAATCAACTAGACAGTTGGCATCGCCTATGCTGACAATTCTGGCCAATCCCTTCACAGGTAATGATTTGCCCTCCTCGTCAAATGATTCCAAGATACACACGGCAGCAGAGTTTGCCTTGCCAGTACCTCTGATAATGGCATCCCTGCCAGTGTCTTGAATCTGTGTGATGATTGATGATGGGGCAGCTGTACCCAACACTGTAATAGTCTGCTTTTCAATGTTTCCCTCAACTTTGCTAATGCCATCAAGTTGATTCAAAGAATCCTTGATAGATGTGATACATCCATCACAGTGTAATGAAACGTTATAGACAGTCTAATTGTATTTTGTGGTTAGTAATCACCGACCAATCGGAGATATTTTTTTTTCCTCTGAATACATAATATATACATACTTCAAATTCGTCAGTGTTTGAAATATTAGTAGGCATGATGTGTTGTATTTTATCTATGATATATAATAATAATGTATGTTAGATGATAGTAATAATAATAATAATAATAAATAAATAAATAAAAAGGGCTACTTTCTTTCCTCTTATATATTATAATAGATATAGATATTGATATAAATTTAAAGTCATTTTGAGTGAGCAAATATCGAAAAAAAAAGAAAAAAAAAGGCACCACAATTTAGTGTGTTTAGTTACTTAGTTGGTATAATACATATCTATTATAATAATAACAACACAACCCACTACCATCTGGCATATATCATTACAGAAGTGCAAGAATATTCATTGCAACTCATCAAATCCGATAACTTCCAATCACGTTTTCCGGGTTATTATTATTATTGTTATTATTATCTTTCTGTTATTTATTTAGTACATATCACTTTCCCTTTCCCTTTCCCTTTCCCTTTCTATCCATCCATGCCGTTTCGATTTTTCAAAAATACAAAGTTCAATGCAGATACATCAAAGCCTATAATATCATATACTTTTGCAAAGATAATAACGGTGCTTTCATGGGTGCCCGTGCTGTATGTGATAAATGAACATGTCGTGTCCTCTGGAAAAATCGAGGGCATGTCTATGAAACCAACATTCAATTCATCGAGTAATGACCCAACCACAAGGGATCACGTTCTTTTATGGAAATGGAACCTCAAGGACATTAACAACTTGCACTATAACGATGTGGTATTTCTAAGATCTCCTATCAATCCGGAGACGATATACATTAAAAGAATCAAGGCTAAACAGGGTGATTTGATCGTTCCAAGGTATCCTGACACTAGAAGTAAAGTGTTGATTCCAATAAACCATGTTTGGGTTGAAGGTGACAACCTGCACTCAATTGATTCTAACACATACGGTCCCATCTCCACTGGATTGATAGTGGGTAAGGTTGCCTATATCATTTGGCCTCCAAATAGAATTGGACCTGTGCCGTATGGTGGTAGAGAATGTAGAGAAAGTCTACTAAGGTACAAAGAATCCAAAGATCAACTTGTTCACGATTTAAATAGCGGTGATCATTGAATAAAAAATAAATAAATCAATGAGTGCCATATTTCTGTATAATTAACGATGATAATAATGATTACTTTATAGATGGAAAACAAAATATAATAAAATAAAAACAAGTATTCCGTAGTAAATGTTTTCTTTTACTTTGATTTAAGTACATTTAGAACCAATTAAATGAATTTTGAATTATTATATAAACTAAATAAACTACCTAGAAGAAGATTGAAAAAGTAATGATAATAATTATTATGAAGAAGAAAGTAATGGATGAATGGAGTTGAATGATAATGATAATAATAATAGATGATAATAAAAATGAAAATGAATGCGAAGAAAAATGAGAGGGGCATTAAAAACAGGGTAGTAAATGAAGAATATGGCAGTTATTAGTGGACAGTAACTTGAATGAAATTAACTGTATGGAAAAGTATTAAAAATTAGTGAAAAATGAATGACAATGTGTGTGTATACAACACAAACGAACGAACGTAATGGGAATATGGGAATTAAATAATGAATGAAATGAAAAAATATAAACTGAAAACAAAAACTAATGAATGAATGAACAAATATGTAGATTATGCGCTTGCTTTCTTGATAATTGGAGTATCAATATGCTTTTTTAATCTTCTTTGAAATGTACTACGGTATGAACTGTTGCTGCTGTTTTGATTATCATGATTATTATTAGAATTATTATTATTATTGTAGTTGGTGGTATTAGGATTATTAGTTGTAGTAGACATTCCTAAACTTGGATGATGCAGAGGAGTTAAACTATTATTCGACATGGAAGATGCAGGATTAACGTTTGAATTAAATTGAAAATTACTAAATGTCTTTGATCTAATGTGATTGTGTGTGCGTCTTGGTAAACTTGGCAACTTGAAAGTAGGTGGAGGAGCAGGTGCAGCAGCAGAAGGCAGTGGAATAGTATCCTGGAATGAATCATTGTATGTTGAAGACTGGTTCACAGAATACGATAAACAGCTCTCTGGGAATGGCACTAGTGGTGTTGGTGCAACCTTTGGTAGATCTGGAACTGGGAAAGTGAATTCAAAACTAGACACCGAACTTGATGTAGAGTGAGTGGAATGCATAGAATGAAAAGATTTTCTAGATGGGTTTGCGGATAAAAGACAATTTGAAGATGAATTGGATATATTAATGGTTTTCTGAGCAACTGGAGAATCATCGAAAAATGAATCCAAATCCACTTTACTACTATGCATATCATTGAATATGTCAACAGAAGCTTCCTCTGAAGTTGAGCTAAAGTCAAAAGTCTTGTTGTTCAAGTTAAATATACTTGCAGATTTGGATTTATAATGTCCCCTGCTTGATTTACCTCCATTGAAATTTAAAGCAGTAGAACCGTAAGTGAAACTTTTCTTTAATGTCAAAGTACGCTGAGAGCTCTTCCTTGTTAATCCATGGAATGAGTCTTTTCTATTTAAATTCAACTTTGAGTCTCTTCTTAGTTTATCCAATCCCTTTTCACACTCTTCTTTATATTGTGGGTCGTGCATTTCAACATAATTTAATGGATAACAGCTGTAACCATTGAATTTCTCATAAAATTTCTTGTAACCACCTTCCAGAATCACTATATCTGGATAATACAAGTTTGGGTAATATTCTTTATTCAGCACTCTATCCCATGTTCTTAGATTAGTGGCCATTAAAGGACCTCTGTGAGATGAAAATTCGCAATGGAAAACAACTAGCTTTCTAGACTTAGCAGTTAGTTCAATAGGAGATTGCATAACAATTTCATCGTCCAAGAAGTAATCTTCAAGTTCCTTCTTTGATGATAAATTCACGGCACCATCAATATGACCACCTTGGAATTCATACTCAAATCTACAGTCAACGATCACCAATTCATCAAAATATTGCATAAACTTTGCCGTTGGTGATTTTGATTTAGCAGCCTTGTGAATTTGTAAAATATCATGGAATTGTTCAACGTCTATACTTGGCAAAGTAGAATCGCCAGCATCAAATGTCTTGATATCTGTTTTGGAAAGCACAGAATTATCTTCGCAAATATTAGACGGCTCATCGCATGACATTCTAAATGAGAGTCCATTGATGTTATTTGTTAGCTGATTAGCACCTGCTGATAGCATTGTTGTAGAATCATTACGAGTATCACTAGGCAAAAATGATGTTGATAGGTTTAGGAAAGGTTTTTGGCTTGTCTGAGGTTTACAACAAGGTCCAAGAGAAATAGCCCTTTGTAGTCGACTCCTTAATTTGGCATTTAGTTCAATTCTGTTTTTATTATGTGCTCTTTGCTGTAATGGGGATCCTATACTGTTCATACCCATAGGATCAATTTCCCCATCGTCATCATCATCATCATCTCCATCGTCGTGATCATGTTCGTCATTTCCACTGTCACCGTGGTTATCTAAATTGATAGTCATCTTACTTTGCGATATTGGATGGAAATGTAAATCGTCTTCCTCTTCATCATTATCACTTGCAGATGGAGAAGAACTGGAGGATGAAGTAGATTCATAGCTTTTATGCTGTTGGTTCATTAATGAAAAACTTTTCTTCAGTTTGAGTCTGTTGTTTCTATTCATCACAGATTGCGTTTCAGGAGATATGGCAGAAGAGACAAGACTTAACTTCTCTCTGACGGGCGACGGTAGAGCTAATGAATCAAGACTGACACTTTTAAAATAAGAGTTTGGAGTCAATTGTTTAGGATCAATGTGATGTTTCTGTTGTTGGTCATGTTCGTCATCTTCCAATTTCATAGCTTTACCTAATGAGAGTTTAGATTTATTGGAGTTCAGCATCACAGCAGACGAAGAAGCAGATCTAGAGTGGTAAAAGGAAGATGATAGTGAACTTGATTTGAAGTGATTAACAGAAGATTTTCTATTCAATTGTTTTCTATTCGTGGTGGACCTTCTGTAAGATGGGTCCTCTGGAGCTAAAAAGATGCTCTTATTACTGCCATCTCTGTTACAGCAGTCATTTTCTTTATCCGCATCCTCTTCATCATTAATAATACTTGGAAGAAGTATTTTCTTAGGATTGTTAATTTTGAAATTATTGCTATTGACATGAAAGTTGGATGAAAAATCTGCTGCAAGAACTGAACAAGTTGGGGAATTCACATTGGGGCTTGCAGTTAATGGTCTTTTCAATGCAGATTTATGTAGGAAATCAGAAGTTGGCTTTTTAGTCTGTTTAATGTTAAATAGAGGGGAATCCAGCAACTCTAATTGTGTATCATGACTAGAGTTTCCAGTACTTGGAGAATCTATCTCCATATCCATATTCATGGTCTTTGTTTTATGTATGCGCTTTTAAAGGGGATAATGGTATTGTTGGTCGTTCAATTGTTCTAATGAGTTTGTTCGTTCTCTTTTTTTCTGTTTCGAAGGGTATATGAAGTTTAAGAGAACCAGATCTAACTAATTAAAGACAAATGCAGTGGGATAATAGTGGTTTTAAATTTTTAAAAAAAAGGAATAAATTAGAGAGTGAATGAATGAACAAAGACAAGTTCAGGTTCGAGTGTGATGCGATAGTTGGTTTACCCTAAGGTATCGTATTAGAGAATAATGCTTAATTTCTCTTTTAATTTGACTCACTCAGTTGTTAAGTTTGATGGGTATTGGTATCAATAATGGTATTGGTGAATACGGTAAAGAATGTATATGGCATATATAAAGGGGGTGGGGATAGTTTTTGGAGAAGTAGAGACAGACGTGTGACAAAATCAGTTAGGTTGATGGTGGAGGTAAATGTTTTAAATGATAATGTAATGTCTTCTTATTTCCTATTGTAGATATCCCTATTATCTAAGTGCTTTAGTTCGGAGTTGGGTAGTTATATGAGGTAAGAAAATGGAGGGATAAAGGACCAATCCATAAATCCAAATCCAAATCAAATCAAATCACACACACAAAAAAAATTGTATATAGAAAAAAATTATATAATGAGTGACAGGAGACACAAAGAATGCAAAGGAGGGACTAAGACAAATTTATTTTAGTGGCCTTTTTTTTTTCTTTCACCTTTTTGAAGAGTTTAATAATAATACCTGGGGTATATATTTGATTCAATATAGATATATATAGAGGATGGAGATATAAATAGATAGAATATATAAATCTTAGTATTTAAAGATATATGTTTAATGGATTTACTTCATTGATATTTTACTGGGGGGGACTACATTGTATATAAACAAGCAACATATATTGTAGACACAGTGAAACACTTTAAAACAACCATACGTACGTTCACGTACTATGATTAAACTTAGATAACTATGTGCATTGCCTATTTCATTCAATTGGCTGTAATATTATTTTACTTTTAATTATAATTTTATTTTAATATTTTTTTTATTTCTTTTACCTTAATATAGCATCTTAAGAAAAAATCACATAGAGGTATGTTGTTTATCTATTGTGATCAATTCAACCACGGCTACTAATTGTAGTTTACCACAACTCTAGTTGCAAATACATAGGTATGCTCTTACAATAATGGACCATGGTTTGATTAAAGATGAAATTTCATGTACTTTTATTATTTAAATCACATCACAGTGCAGTGGTAATAATAGGTTCTGAAACAATTAGAAGAAGAAAAAAAAAGAAGAAGAAAGATAAACAACCGAAATTGGCAAGTGTGGTACATCTTAATCTGCGCAGCTTCCTTTCTTTTTTTCCATTCATTCTTTTATTTTAACCTTTTTTTCGATCCATTCTTTTACTCTTTTTACTGGGGCCCAAATTTGTTTCTGTTTTTCAATTTTGATACTAAAATAGAAGAGAGAAAAAAAATGGATGATGATTGTTCTTTCTCCGGAAAGCATACTAGTAAACGGGTTTATCATTATACCTGACAATAGATGTTTCGACTAGTACTAGATGGTTTTGTCATTACTTATTGACGGCTACATACTACTACATGATGAACTAGATAACAGTAGATGGCAAAAAAAATTATGGAAGAGCTGTCTTGACTAGCAAGCAATCAAATGATGTGTCAAATTAATCCAATCAACACGGAAGAAAGTAGACACTTTCAGTAAAAATACTCCAAGAAGTGAGTGTCTCTTATTTTGCTTTGAAATAGAATGCAACATGTGTAGGTTTGCCACTGTTAAGCTTTTAACCTTCCTCGTTACAGTCTTTGACATTTTTGGTCCATCCCCAGTTTTTTTTTTGTTTTTTTCTACTTTCACATCCTGGATTAGTTGGCATGATATTATTATTATTATTATTTAAGCGTGGTCTCTAAAATAATATAGTTATTATAAAATATTACTTTGAAACTATACCTTAGTTAGAGTTTTAATCTCATGATATAATATGACATGCTGCAAAACTGGAATGAATGAAAAAAAAGTTAAAAAAATAAAAATAAAATAAAGACTAAGGAAGTTGTTTGAAAAAGAAAAAATTTAGTGAAACCTTTGAAACTAAAAATTTAGCTAATATTATAACCGATTAAAGAATTTCTAAATAGCGGAACTGCAATGAAATGCCTTTTACCGCCCATGTATCAGTCTTAACTTCGTCAGGCTAACTCTTCACCACCTTTCTTCTCCTTTACAATATTAATTATGTGCAGGTTGAAGAACAACTTTTCCATACCGGTTTTCAAGTATGTGTAAGGGGGAAGAGATTGGAAGAATAATCAATGCAAAAGGAATGTTTAAATGCTAAATCATCTAAGGTGTAGTACATACAGTAAATACATAGACTACATAGTATAATATATTTATTTATATATATAAAGCAGTTCAGTAGGGTAGAGTGAACATTTCCCCAGAGAAATCAAATGCTTGCTCTGCTTGTTTGTTTACATTTCACCTCGTTTCTTTTTTATGTTTACATTTATTTGTTTATTTATTCCCTGATGTGGACTGCATAATGCGTCTTTGGTGTGAAAGCTATGACAACCACGCATGCAAAGCCGCATCCTCGTGCATACTGAAAATTTAAAGAAAATCTTCTTCTTCTATTTTTTTATGGTTCCTCGGTGGTTTATCGGTTGAGCGAATCATTCTATACAGATGTTATCCTTCTTGGCCCTTATAATCTTATATACAGGTAAAATAAGTCAAATGATCCCTATTTTTCAATCTGTCTCTATTCTTCAACATCTTTCTGTTTATGTTTAACTTTTACAAACTAAAAAGAAACTATAAAATAGTAAACAGGACCTTTTGAGAAAAGTTTTATAACTTTATCAAGCTTAATTATACTATTTTTTTTTTATAGTGAAATTTTACCTATTTATGCATAGAAGAAAGAACTATTTCATAAAAACACATTAAATTTAAATTTATACTGAAACTAAAGAGAAAGAAAACAAAGAATATATAACTTTAGGGACGGGTAGGGTCATCTTCTAATTGTAAAAAGCAAACAACATAAAAAAGAGTGAAAGAAAATACAGATCATAACTAATTAAAAGGGATAAAAAAGGGATTCGCACTTAAAGATATGGCCCGCCGGGCTTAATCTTGTTGAAGTAAGCTATCTAAAATATCTTGAAATTGTCCGTGAGTTGCATTGTTAGCCTTCTTCAATTTCTTCTCAGCTCTCTTGTACCATTTTTCCTGTTGCTCACTATCAACTTCAAACAAGTTACCGTATGCAATTTCAGCCTCAGCAATATCAACCCAACTCTTTGGCTCCTCATCATCCCAGGTGTTCTCTAAGTAATCAATAGCGGTCTTGACTAGTTTTTGTGCAATTGCTTGAGCTTCCTTGGATGACAGACCACTGATTTCAGTAGCCGCATTGTCATCGCCATCATCATCGTTATCATATTCTAGTGTGGTGAATATAGAAATTGGCCCCTCAGCTTCCATCAAATAGGACTGACCCAACTTTTTACTTATTGTCTTCTTTAATTTTTCATTGATTTTCTCGGTATTCTGTTCTTTCTTCAATAGCTCTAGTTGTTCAACAGCCGCATCCCTCCAGAATTCATTATACTTGTCGGACTTTTGGATTGCGTATAATGGATGTTCCCTGGACAATTCAATCTCTTCCAAAATATCATCATAATCACCATTCTTACCATGATCCTCATCACCCCCTTCTTCTTCTTCTTCTTCTTCTTCGTTATCACTATCTAAACCTTCAAAATGTTGTTTACCGAAATTGTCAATAATGTCTAGTAAATCATCCAAAGAGTTCAAAATCTCAAATGTTGTATCATCATTGAATAACGCATAGTTTTGCTTCTTATCAGCATTGTGCACTGCATGCTTGTAAACTTCTAATGTATGGTCTAAGAGCTTCTTAATGTCGGGGAATTGCTTAACGGTTGAGTCAACATCCATTTGAGATATAAATTCTAGTGGGATTCTATCCAACAATATGCTACACTTGGCAAGCAGTAACACCTCATTGTCTGGGAATCTTTCTAAACCATTTTCTATTCTTTCCAATGCATTGTCGAAGAAGTCCTTGACACTTTCTTCTGGCTTGGTTTGAGTCTTGTCCTCCTCATCATCATCATCGTCTTCATCTTGTTCAGTATGAAATGCAGCCAAGTGAGCCAATGATAATGCATAAATAGAGTAAAACACAGGAGTTAGATCAATGTCCTCCTCCCCGCCGTTACTTTTACAATTTCTTAAAATTCTGTCACATTCATGGATGATACCATTCAAGATTAATTCATTGTCTCTATCGGAACCTAACCAAGTTCTCCATAATCCTAATAATTGTGCTAATGGGTCTTCGGGATCCACTGTTTCGGATAGTTCAACAGTCAATTCATTGCTGGATTGTAATGGTTCATTATCAGCATCCTTGGAGACTTCTTTTATTATATCTTGTTTGGAGAGTTGTGAAGATGACTTCTCCTGCTTTTGCTTCTTGGATTTAGAAGCCTTTCCTAATCCTAATGGTCTTTTTGGTGCCATTTTCTATTGTTTTTTTCTGTCAATTGTATTATATTTTCCAATATTCTTAAATTAAATAAGAGAAATAACGATTTTCTAACACGATTAAAGTTAGATTATTGTAGTTTTATGGTAGTATAACTAGAGGAAAAAAAAAACATCTGATTCAATCAATCAATTTATTATCTTCTTCTTCTCCTCAAAAAAATTTTTTTTTTTTCTTTCTTCAAGTAGAAGGGAGGACTAGCGGGCAAAAAATTGTGTGTGAATATTTCAACTTCTTTCTTCCTTACTGAACTGAGTCCGGAGAACCTGCCGTTGATGTTAAAGTTGCAGTCAAGGAGGAACGAACAAGCTTAGATTATATTCTGTTATTAAACTGTGTGCTAATGTAATACATTAGGAATATATTGCCTTTTATTGCTTTTTAATATTACCTATCACCTTGGTTGATGATTTATCCTTTTAATGATATTCTGTTTTCCTTTTACTTGTGTTTTATTTTTCTTCTCCTTTTTTTTATTATTATATCATGTTGCTTTACCTCCTTTCCATTTTTTTTTCATTATTTTAGCTAACTTAAACGATCATCATCACCATCATCAAGTCTTTTTTACTTATCCCATTTATTTGTCTCCGGTCAAACATATATTCTTGTCATTTTTTCTTTGAAGGGATCAATATCCTCTTCTTTAGGCTTTTCTTTTTGTTTTTTTCCACTTATTTACGTTGTTTTTCTTGGTACTTTTTTTTACGGTTTTATTCTCTTTTACCATTTACTGGTTGGTATACCTTAACCTCATATATTGTTTTCCATATATATAACCAATTGAACTTCCTGAACGAAAAATAGAACTCATAGACAAAAGAAAACAAGACTAGTCAGTGTTAAAGATATATGCACAATCAAAATCAAATATATAAGCATCTTTCCCGTCATAACATATATTACGCTTTGCAAGATCATTGTGGTCAATTCCAATAGATATCAATAGACTCGTCTCCCTTTCCAACTTAGGATCTTCCACTCCCTCAGGGGGTTTTTGATCAACAAATTCTAACTCCTCAATAGCAAGATAATATCCTATAATATCAATTTGGGGAGAGTAAACAACTGAATACCCGCAGCCAAGGAACTTAGGAGCATGAATTTTTTTCTTTGGATTGTGCAAATTATACTTGGATATTCTTTTATAAGCTTCTATCTCGTTTGAGAACCGGTTAGAACAGTTCTCTTCAAAACCCTCAAAAGTTATTTCCCTTGTAGAAGAATCCTCATGACACCAGTAAGAATAAAAAGCAGGTAATGTACTAAAATCAAGTAGTTTGATAATAACGTTTTTAATACTCTTGCAGCTCTCCGGGTCTCCATTGAAAATACGGATATAATCACTTGATGAAATTTTGATCACTTTACACATGTGATCCATATTATACTGTAACACGGTGTAGTTAAAATTAGAAGTATGCTTCTTGGGATGCCCGGAGCTTGGAGTTACCTGAGAAACTGACCTTTCTGAATTTATTTTATTGACCTTTTCGACTCTTTCTTCGTCTGGAAGAAAAAGTTCGGACCACCTTTTAGCAATCTTCAACTTTCTCTCATCTTTTTTGGTCTTGTCAGTGATCTCGTTATAATCTTTCAATGCCAAGTAGGTGAGAACTGTAGTTACAGTTGGGTGATTATCATAGACATGTAATCGTTTTAAACCATATTTAATTACCTTGGCTAACTCTAGGGAGTTCTTGCCAGGTTTTGTAACCATCCTATTCCCAATCTCATATTGATCAAAATCGAACCTAAACACATCAAATGTAACAGAATCTGACAAAACTATGATTTCTTTTTGATAATATAATGCATAACCAAATAATTGAGCAATAATCTCTTGCATTTGATTTGAATTAAAGTTAACTTTTTCTAGATTAGGTTTTTTCACCTCGAGTCCTAAAATCATGCCTTGTTTACATTCTAAACCAGTGTCGATATTAGGCCTGTAGTGTTTTTCGGGGTATATTTGATCATCAGCCGGCATGCTTGCATTATATTCTAATGAATTAATCTTATCATCATAAACTTTTAATATATGAGATGTATCTTTTAATATGCCTTGAGTAATCTTCGTTTGATAAGAAATTTCTTGAGGGTTTTTAAATTCTTTGTAAAGAAATTGATAACATAGGGTATCGGCTTGGAAATCACGCAACCTACCGGTAATATTATCATCATTATTAGATAATCCCACCAGTTCATTAAAGCTATTCTTTATTGGCTTTAAAACATCCACCATCTTTTCTATTGTAAGTTCTTCAGACAACTTATCAGACAAGTCTTTCTCATTATCAAATCTCAACAGGTATAAATCAGAGATTAGAATATTCTTCGAACCAACAGATGTGAAGTCGTCTTTCTTTAATATTGAGTGCACTGGATTCGGAGGCAGCCCTTGCTTATTAGGAAAAAGATTGATGGAGAGTACAGCCTTATAATACATTTTAAGGCTATCCATCCTAGAATGTAAGGCCTTCACAATCTCTATGTTATTGTAATTTGAATTAAGAGTGGATGGGTCAAAGATGAAGACATCTTCCGCCGATAGCTCATCCATCAATGACGTTGCTTCTGCATATGAGAGAGCTGAATGCCATAGAGTCTCCTTCTTCTTTTGTTCTTGTTGTAACTCCCGTGCTAATTCTTGCCTCTTCTCCTTTAGTTGTTGTAACTTCTGTTCGAATTCTTCTTCTTCTTGTTGTTGTTGTTGTTGTAACTTCTGTTCGAATTCTTCTTCTTGTTGTTGTAACTTCTGTTCGAATTCTTCTTCTTGTTGTTGTAACTTCTGTTCGAATTCTTCTTCTTCTTGTTGTAACTTCTGTTCGAATTCTTCTTCTTCTTGTTGTAACTTCTGTTCGAATTCTTCTTCTTCTTGTTGTTGTAACTTCTGTTCGAATTCTTCTTCTTCTTCTTCTTGTTGTTGTAACTTCTGTTCGAATTCTTCTTGTTGTTGTTGTAACTTCTGTTCGAATTCTTGCCTCTTCTCCTTTAGTTGTTGTATCTTCTGTGCGAATTCTTCTTCTTGTTGTTGTATCTTCTGTACGATTTCTTGCTCTTTTTTCTGTCTTTTTCGATCAGAATCCTCCTTCTCCTTTAGTTGTTGTTGAAACTTCTGTTCGAATTCTTGTTGTTGTTGTTGTAACTTCTGTTCGAATTCTTCTTCTTCTTGTTGTTGTTGTTGTTGTAACTTCTGTACTAATTCTTGCAGAAGAAGTGCATTCTCTTCTTTCTGTTGTTCCGTCATTTCAGACATCTGCTGTAGTTGTATTATATGTGACAAATAATATGTCGAGCAACAATACTAAATCAAAAGGTATAACAATGGTGAAGTGCATAGAAGATAAGAGGCAAGAGGGAAAACAGATCATAAGGAAAGATATGAGAATGAAAGGCAAAAAGAAGAAGAAGAAAAGTAGGGAAAAGACCATATATTTATATTCTTCTTGTTTTGATTCGATTTTAACATGAAACATTATGTATGAACCCTTAATTATTTTCTCCGACACAGAGGAAATCCTTACACCAAATTATTCTTATCCAAGCACGACTATACTTTCCATATTTATTTACTTATTCTTTCTTATGCAGGAATTTCTTTTTTAAGAAGGCCAGGCCAGGCCAGGCCAGGCCAGGTTGAGGGAGAGACGGATTCGGACATGGACACGGACACGGAGCCAGGCAGGGGGAGGCAAGCGGGGGGGACGACGGAGACAGGCACAGCGAGAGCGAGAGCGAGAGGTAAATGAATGCCCGCCCGTTGCGAATCGATGCATGTATGAAACTGCAGCACAGTACAGCAATATCACATCACATCTTAGATCTCCAGATGGCTTTAGTTTATTTCAATAACATTTAGGTCTTGTGCTCTACAGTTTTAGTTAACTCTCCGAATCTCTGTTATAATATAGGGGGTGTAATATATATATTATATACATGTTTTTCCCCCTATAGTTCTTTCTAAATAGATTATTCCCTCTTGTGTGAAAAATAATTAGTAGACAGAGACAGAGACAGCTAGAGAGAGAGAGAGAGAGAGAGAGATCAATTTTAGATCTCCTTTATCGAAACTGTATGTCTTCCTATCTAAAACCAATAGAATATGATTTCTTTGTAAGCTTCTTGATCTATCATATATTAGATCTATAGATGTAGAATATGTAGATGATCATCTAGGATAAGACATGGACAGTTCATTTAAAATGATCAAATAATAAATATGTCACTTTAATTTAAATTTTTTTTCTTTAATTTCTATTTTTGGGTCAAAGGCGTGTATTGTCTTGAAATTTTAGTGATTTATATATAATCTTTAATTTCAGAAACCTTGGTTTTTTTTTTTTTTTTCATTGTATAATAATGATAATAATAACAAAATTACACATTTAATACGATTCAATAAAGTACAGTTAAATGGAAATATAAAACACACACAACATAACATAACATTACATAACATATATAGCTGATTAAATATAATTTCAAAACATGATAAAGTATGCTTACCTTTGGCCTTTACTTCTAACTCTTCTATCCGTTTCAGTTGTCGGTGATAAATCATTCGGTTCTTATGAGAAGGGAATGGTGCTACAAAAGTGTTACTATGTAACAACATCAAACAATATATTCAAATATCCTGTGTCCAAGTATAAACAACCTCAATTATCCCTATCCTTGCCCGAATATTCAAATTACACCGAGGGGATCTCTTTTAAAGCTGTCTTTCTCTCAGGTGAAGATTTAAAGAAGGTTTACTTTCCTCAAGAAGCACAAGAATATGGCAGTACCTTCCGTGACTGTGATTATTGGGATCCTGATATTTGTTCAAGTCAAATTTCCGAAAACAGAGAAAAGCAAACATTCATCACTTTGAGTGAGTTGAATGAGAAGAATCAAAATGTCCACCCATCCTTGGAAACGGAACTCTTTCCTACAGAAGAGGGTCCAAGAGATGTGGCATTCCTAATTGAAAGAACAGGGATGTATTGTGTGAGGATTTCCCCTCAAAACACCAATCCAAAGGACTATTTGGAGAAAAGGGATGATCTTGATATGGTGAATATTACTTCACAATCCTCTTATGGATATCTCTCTCTGCTTGACTACCAGAACTTAGTGTTGTCATTTTACTCCTTCTTTGCATATCTTTTAATGTTACTCGCATTGGGTAACTATATCTTTAAGACAATCTCCGCTGATAAATCAAATGCTACCGCATCTACTGAAAGTACATACAAACGATTTTTCATTCAATCAAAGTTGATTATTTACCTGTTTGGTATTGTACTACTTAATTTTTACTATCTGATCTATGCTATTGGAGAGAATTCATCAATGACTTATGAGTACCATTCCATCATACCTTGGCATGTCGTTATTCCCCTAACTATCATGACTTTGATTTACAAAATCTGGATGACTTATAACTTTACTCTTCTTTCAAGTGGTGTTTGGTTTGGACTCGGGATTGGCACAAAAAGATTGGTCTTTGCAAGAGTTGTTGCCGTTCTTCTTTTATTAGAAACGATTTTCTATGAAATTGAGAATAGTTCATATATACTCTATAACTACTCATTCCATAACTCCTCTGCCGATTGGATTTATTACGAGCAGATATTACTATTTGGAATATGTAGTTACTGGGCATATCACACCCATAAAAAATTGGATAATAAAGTCATTGCTAGAAAATTTGCAGTGTCCTATATTCTAGTTGTATTGGTGTTTGTCACATATACTGTGTTTTCGGAAACTGAAGTTTATTATCAAGTTGTTGAAAAAATCGTTGAGAAGGACTTGCTTTACTCAACGTCAATTGCATCAGAAGTGTTTTGCTGTGTCGTGACTGCCTTGATTGTGTATATATGGAGAGACGTTAAATTTGTTAATAATGCTATTCTTAACATTAACTGATATATGTATATATTGATTAACGGTCAGTTTGTATGTATTTTTCTATAATAACCTCTTCTTGTTACTAACTACTTTAATGAACATTTAAACATTTTAACATTTACATATAGTTTCTATATGAGAGAGAGAGATGTACGGAGATTGTAGTTCGACGCCACATATCGTGGTCACGTGAATTTTCATTATTCTCAGATAAAGAAATTTTCCGCTTTTCTCACAACGGGGATTGAAAGATTTTTTTTTTACATAGTTAAGATTTTTTTCTTTCTTTTTTTTTCTAAATTTGATATTCAAATAAACCAATTCCTATTAGATAAGGTAAAAAAGCTATAAGTATATTTATATATATATATTATATTTGAAATAAGCTTAAGATCCTGTTTTTCTTTTCTCTTCTTTTCTCCTTGCTAATTTATTTACTTGTATTTCATTTATTTGAAAGTGGAAGAAATAGAAGCATAATTATAACTTCACGATGACTACCACAGCCAGACTTTTAACGGCATTTAACTGCCATAATGAAATCCATCTTATAATAGATGATTCAAACACATTATCAAGTTTAACCATTGGTAGAATTAACAGTATATTAGGAACAGGTGCTAAACCTATCTTGATTAATGAAAACTTGGATAAGAAATCAATTAACTCGATCTTATTTGAATCCAATGAGGCTGATCATAAATATGTGCATGAACTAGAGATTATCAACAAAAAGTTTGAATTATCTGACCTTGAATCATTTGGTAGACCGGAAGTTGGTTACATTGCTGATAAATTATTTGTCAACTTGAAGAAGACCGACCCAATGAGACAAGAGATTTTCAATAGATGTCAAAGGTTGAGAATTCCAGTGAACACTTCTAACTCCACTGAATTGTCTACATTTACCATGTTGTCGACTTATAACAATGGCAGTTTGCAAATTGGTATCACTACAAACAATCAAAGTTGTAAGCTAGCTAACAGAATCAAAAGAGAAATTGTGCAAAAACTTCCTGAAAATATCAATGAAATAGTTGAGACTATTGGTAATTTAAGGAAGAAAATCAAATTTGAAGATGACCATGATGAATCGAATGGTCAAGATGATGCCACCGCTAATAAAGACTTGAAGAGATCAAGATGGTTATCACAGATCATTGAATACTACCCATTGAATAAACTAGCTGATATATCTTCAGAAGACTTAACGGATGCATATTACACCTCACAGAAACAACAATCATCATCATCAGCATCATCAGCTAATAATAAACGTCAAAAGGTTGACACAGGAAGAAGGGGAACCATTTCACTTATTGGATCTGGACCAGGTTCTTTGTCGATGTTAACTGTTGGTGCATTGAATGAGATTTACAATGCTGATTTGATCTTGGCTGATAAGCTTGTTCCTCAACAGATTATCGATGTTATCCCTAAGAAGACCGAATTATTCATTGCACGTAAGTTCCCTGGTAATGCGGAGAATGCACAGCAGGAGCTATTGAATAAAGGGTTAGAAAACCTATTGAATGGTAAAAGAATTGTCAGATTGAAGCAAGGTGATCCATACATTTTCGGTAGAGGTGGGGAAGAGTATTTATTCTTTGAAGAGCATGGGTTCATTCCAAAGGTGGTTCCTGGTTTATCATCAGCGTTGGTGGCACCGCTAGTGGCTAATATTCCAACCACGCATAGAGCCGTTACAGACCAAGTGTTGGTGTGTACTGGTACTGGAAGAAACGGCAAATTGCCAAATCTACCTGACTTTGACCAGAAGAGAACCGTGGTGTTTTTAATGGCATTGAAGAAGATTGTCGATGTGCTACCACAGTTATACCAAAAGAACTGGCCAAGTGACTTGCCTGTGTGTATAGTGGAGAGAGCCTCATGTCCTGATCAAAGGGTTGTCAGAACCACTCTTGGTGATTTGATAGATGTGTTAAAGATTGTTGGATCGAGACCACCGGGACTATTAGTTACTGGTTACTCATGTGCTGTTTTGAGCAAGTTGAAAGATGGTGAAAAGTACAGAGTGGAGGAAGGATATGACTTGGAGAATGTCACTAGTGGCACATCCACTGGATTGCATGGTGATGCTTCCAATGTCAATACTAATGTCAATAGCAACAGCAATAGTAGTAAGCCTGATTCTGGATACTCTGGATTACAAAAAATTATTAGCACGTTGAGTGCTCAAGTGAGCAGAGAGTCATCAACTTCCATTTCCACCAATACAGTCGCATAAGTTATATAGATACCTTTTTATCTACCATTTATTTTGTGTAAGAAAAGGAAAGGACCTTATTAATAATATATTATTTATTTATTTAGTTAGTTAGTTGGTTAGTTGATGTAATGATAGCGAAGCTCTCTATATATTTAGTACAGTACTACGTGAAAAAAAAAAAGTACGATTGCTTGCTTGCATCATCAATCGGTCATGTATATAATAATTAGCTAGCTAGAATATTATTTAATTGCTAGTATAAATGCACAACTCCTCGTTGACATCCAGTGGCAAAAAGAAACAACCGAAAAGTGTATCTCTTAGTTATATATGTATCTTATAAATTACCGGAAAGTCATGGAAGATGATGGATGGCCAGCGCAATAAAATTATTTTAAGTGACCTGCTTAAGCCTATAAATGAATGTATGTATCATATGTAATATACCTTTTACATCATGTATATAAATGAGTCCTCGGAAGTTGACTAACCAATTTACTACTACTTAAATAGCATATACTGTATATATATATATATATATATGTATACCATAAATTGTATAAGCTATCTTCACAAGTAAGATATCTCTTCTACGATCAAAGAAAACCATGCGGGAAAGACCAAGAGTAAGGGTCTTTTTTTTTTCTATTTAAATTATTAATTACATAGCCTTCTTCCTCTTCTTCTTTCTAATCTTAATTAAGGTGTATTATATAATTTATATTATATTATACTGTATTACATACCTGCTTATATAATAATTAATTATTATTAAAATTGTATATATACATAAGCCGGCCAATAAATTAAAATTAAACAATTATCCAAAATGAGCCATTAATTCTCCCTGGCACTCCCTCCCTCTCTTCCCGCAATTTTCGGAGAGAAAAAGAGGCACGCACCATGCACTCGCTCACTTCGCACACACACCAGGCAAAAAAAAAAAAATTGTATGAGCTAAGTGTATATAAATATATTATTATTACTATTATTATTATTATTATTATTATATTAACCTGTTGGTTTCCCGCTTTCTTTCTTTTTTTTTTTAATTTCCCTTTCTCTCTTTTCCTTTATTTATTGACAAAGTACTGTTATATTCAACTAGTTTACCCATATCTATATTCAATAGTCAATTAAAAAAATGGATTCCGCTAAGATTATTCAAATTATACTAGGTATGTATCATTGTCATTGTTATCGTCATAACCGTTTCACCTCTTATATGACGGGATAATCTGGTTGGTCTCGATGGCGTTTTAATTTAACGTCTATGTCCCCTTGCCCTTTCCATTTCCTTTCCACACGGATGCCAATTATAGAACATTGACAGACACATTCACACACTACAGTTGTGAATTGATATTGCAATTTTCAGGCTTTAGAATTGTTTCTCATATGCTATGTTTTCATGTGGTGGCCCCGGAAAGGAAGGGTGTAGGTGCCCCGAATACCATATCTCTCTTTACAAATCTCTCTCTCTCTCTCTCTTCAAGTATACTAACAAGTAATCTATTCATACTTTTCATTTGGATATTAATATCAGCCGTTTTATTACCACCTTTAGCTGTGTTCTTAGCAAGAGGTGCTGGTAAGGATTTGTTAGTCAACATTGTCTTGTGTTGTTTCATCTATTTCCCAGGTATTTTACACGCCTTATACATCTGTTGTTCTAACTAAACCCACCCAACCTATCCAAATACTCTGTTTTCTCCTCTCTTTCTCAATTATGATATTACTTATTTCTCTGACCTAATGTTGTTCCCGATGTACTTAATAATTTTATGTTTGTTTACTTGTTGTTATTATTAATAGTTTATTGTTGTTGCTTCTTATTATTATTTTTATACACATATGTTCTTATTTTTTTTTGTGTTTTTTTTTATCTCTTTTTTCTTCCCTCCTCTTATTTTTTACTTCTTTTAATCTTAGTTCATATTTAAAGACGTATAATATCTATTTATATCAAAATATTCAGGGAAATTATTATATGTGTAGGGGAATGATCCGAATTCCGAAGAGAATGTTTGTAGAAAGGGAAGGATTGAAAAGTTTGGAACATTTACTTGTCGTTCATTGAATCCTCTCCAATTTTTTTAAATAATTGTTTTTCCGTCCATGACCAACTACTACTATATGATCAATTGTCTTCGTTTGTTTTTCTTGTTTCCTTTCATTTAATTACATTTAATTACATTTAATTACGTTAAATTTTAAAGTCCGACTGCTAGACTGATTCAACTCTCTACATCGCAGGCATATATATCTTCTGTATGATTGAATTTTTATTTTAAACGAGTAAACTATGTACAAAGATGTATCATTAAAAAAGGAAAGAAACTAAAAACTAAAAGAGTGAAATACGAAACAATCACAGTTTTATATGTACTTTACAATAATACATTTATAAAGAACTTTTCCTCTTTTTTTTTTCATTTTCCATTTCTCTTCTTGAACCATTCATTATTAAATTTATTGTAATTGAGGAACCAAGTTTTCAGCTAATGGGGATTTAATGAATGCAACACCGACCTATATGATAAAAATATTATATAAATGTTAGTATAAAACAGTTTCTAGAATGTGGATGCGTGCAATGGGCAAAACTTCATTTATATTATTAATCTTCCCTCCTTGAATAAAATAACTAAGAAGGGAATAGATGCCCGATAACAGTCAAGCAATCAAAATGATGGACCTCCAATTGATAGCTATTCTATATAAGAAATAAAGAAGGGACAACGCTGATAATAATAATAATAATAATAGTAATATTGTAAAGATTCAAAAAACACTTACAACAAATAAACTGACATTGAACAAAATCTTAAAGTATGGAGAGGAAGTGAAAGACTCACCACCCTTGTTTTCATTTGGAGGAGCTTGGAAACCAGACATTTTTTTGATTATCTATTTGGTATATGTATATATATAGGTTTGTATCTATATTCTATCAAAACTGAATGAACTTGGGTAGAGAGACCTTTTTCAGTCTATTACAATGATTTGTACCATCAAAAAGAAAAAAAAAAGTTGAAGAAAAAGGTCGTGCGCATGTTATCAAAATTTAGAATTTCACATCTTTACACCAGTAATCTTACTGGAGAACCCTTTCGGTAGCTAGAATACAATCAGATTTATCATTTACACCACATAGGCTATTTACACTATCGGAATTCACAATTATATACATAGTGGAATTAACAAATCAGATCACTATATATATGATGCATGTGATGCTTGGTTTTGCCTTCGAATGATCGGAGTTAGGAATTAGATTTTTCATGTACTAACAACCAGCTGGGAGGTCGGAGATTGTCCTTTTCTGGCCGCACGGAATTAAATATCTTATTAACGGTTACTTGACAAATAAATAGATTTAAAATTCCTTTCCTACTAACCATCACAATCCAATTGCATTTTGAACACTTGTTTTGGCATTCACATTCACATTCACATTCACACAAATCACACTGACTTGATTTATTTTGAAATAAGAATTATGACTATTGCTGCTAAGAGAATACCAATTGAAAGTTCCACAGGTTACGGATTAATGTCTTTAACTTGGACTCCAAATCCAGTACCAAAGGAACAGGCATTTGCCACTATTAACAATGCTCTTGCTGACGGTGTTTCATTCTTCAATGCTGGAGAATTCTACGGTATGAACTCTGCTGATAACACTGAACTCAGTTACCCAACTTTGAACTTGCAATACTTGAAGGAGTATTTTGAAAAATACCCTGAAAACAGATCGAAGATGATCATCTCAGTTAAGGGTGCAGTTTCACTGGAAAATTTAGGGCCTGATAACTCCAAGGAAAACATCAAGAAGTCAATTGAAAATATTGTTTCATATTTCCCTGGCAATTACATTGACTTATTCGAACCTGCTAGAATGGACTTGGTCAACCCAGTTGAAGAAGTCGTTGAGAGCATTATACCATTTATCAAATCTGGTAATGTTGGTGGTATTTCCCTCTCTGAAGTTAAGGGTGATACAATTGCAAGGGCAAACAAGGTGTATCCTATCTCTGCAGTGGAGGTGGAATATTCTCTCTGGTCTCAAGAACCATTGACCAATGGTACTAATGAAGTGTGTCAGCAATTGGGTATCCCTATCATCGGATACTCTCCATTGGGTAGGGGATTCTTGACTGGTAACATCAAATCGTTGAGTGATATTCCAAAGAATGACATTAAATCACGCTTTGACAGATTCTCAGATGATGGTATCATTGCTGAAAACTACAAAGTTGTCAATATTATCTCTGAATACGCTGCTAAAAAAGGTTCCACCAATGCCCAGATCGCTCTTTCTTGGATCAGAAAGCACTCTGACTTTCCCGACAAGTATGCAAAAATCATTCCGATCCCATCTTCATCTAATCCAAATAGAAACCATGAAAACAATACACATGTGGAACTTTCTGATGAGGAGTTTAATGATATCAATGAAAGAGTGGCTAAATTGACCTTCGTTGGTTCTAGATACAACTCCCATGCGAACAAGTTTTTAAACGTTTAAAACTCTTTCATTTTTTCTTAGTTTTGTTCCTTTTTTTTTCACTAAATATTTTCTATTTGTTTCCCCCTGTTTATCTATCTATATATTGTGGAATTTATGACTCTTTTAATCCATTATTATACCCGATTTGTATAATTCTATATAGTTGGTTGGCCTTCCCCATAGTAAAAAAGAAAAAGGTCGTGCGAGATCTGACTGTTACATTTTGGTATACGCACGCCCTTATTTAGAATCGACTCTTTTTTTTCAACACTTTTTTTTTCATACTTTGCAAAAGAGGTTTTATACATATATATATATAGATTACAATTAAAGTAAAATAGATCTGTTGGTCAAAGTTATTCTTCTTATTATTATTATTATTACTCATCCATCTTCCTATTAATTGAAATCATACTGGGGAAACGAAAATAAACCAGGGTGAAGCGATAATAAGAACAACAAACTCACATACATATACAACTTTTACCATGAGCCTAAGAATATCCACACAACTGTGCAAGAAGACACTTCTTGCAACCCAAAGACCAACGTCATTATCAAATACAGCAACATTATTAAAATGCAGATCATTCTCTTCAACAACATTTGCAAGTGCTCCAAAGAGTAAAAAAGACATAGATGCTAAGAAATTATCAGATAAGAGAATACTTAAAAGATTGGGAGCTCGTAAGCAAGAAGCCAAAAAGGCACCATACTTGTCACCTTTATTCATGGATATTCCAACAGCTTTAAGATACTTAAGAGCTGCTGAAGTGGGGAGACCAATTAACGAAGCTGTTTTATCTATCAACACATCTGTGTTTAGTGAAAGAGGTGTTGCTCCATTGAATGGTGCAGTTAGATTCCCAAAGCCATTGAAGGATACTAGAATTTTGGTGTTGTCATTGGATCCAGCACAAAGAGAAGATGCGTTAAATGCTGGTGCTACACAAGTTGGTGATTCATCATACATTGAAGAAATCACAGAAGGTACTGCCGATTTGAACTTTGATAAGATTATTGCCACCTCTGACATTGAACCACAATTGAGAAAAGTTGCCAGAATATTAGGTCCAAGAGGTTTGATGCCAAGTGCTAAGAGAGGTACTGTTACAAACAACGTTGGTGAATTGATTAAGAACAACTTGGGTACTCAACCTTTCAGAGAAAGAAACCAAACTGTTGCTCTAACTGTTGCCAGATGCGATTTCACAGATGAAGAAGTTTTAAAGAATATCTTGGCCACTTCTAATGCCATCAAGGAATGCGTTGAAAACACAAAGTCTAAGAGACCAATCATCATTGGTGAAACTGTGTTGAGTACAACCCATGGTCCTGGTGTTGTCATTAACTTTTAAAAGAAATAACGTAAAAAGAGAACTTAATTTACACACAAAAATGACATATGTTTTTTTTTTTCACTTCTTGCACTATCTATCTATCTTTCTTTATTTCTATCCCTCCCCCTCCTCCCATGTATATATGTATATATAAAATAATTCATACTCCATACGTTTATATAAATAAAAAGAGGTTTGTAAAAAAAGGGTCTATTATGTATACTCTCGCAATTTTTTTTTTGCCAGGAATTTTTCGTTGATTTCAATATTTATTTATTTACCAAAACATTGTTTTGGATAGGTGTTCCCATTATATATAAATGATATATAAGCCAAATATATACTATACTATACTATATCAATTAATTCCCATTCCCTCTACTTCTTCATTCATAAAAATACAATAAACTAGTGATGGATCCAATAGAAGATCATAATAATAATAATAATAATAAGGGCAAAGACCTGAAAGTATCGAGACTTGAAAAGGATGATGTGTATTGGCGTTCAAAGATCATAATATCAATTGTGCTTATAGCTACGTTTATTGGTGTTCCCTTGTGGTATGCCACGACAACGATTCATAGAGAGACATTACCAGAGAGTGAAATATATGAGTTGAGTCAAAGTTTATATTCATTATTGAATTATGAGATACCCGTGTATGTTGATGTGCCAAAACCATTGACGGGGTTAATCGAGGAGACACAAAGCTTAATCGATTCAACATTTGCTAATGAATTTGAATCGATGCCATTGGACTTCAAGATAAAGTTACACAACGGAAAGGGTGGTGAGCATGATTATAAATTGCAATTGATCACCATTGAGAGTGATGAGAATGGAGGTGGTGAGTCGGTGTTTATCTCTCCATTTGAGGATAGAACCACCAAAATATTTCTATCATCTAATGTCATATCGAATGGTTTAGTTTCTGATTTCATAATGAAGGTGTTGACTAAGGATCTTTTTGGTTCTGAAATTGCGTTATTAAAGAAATTGAGGGAACCAGAGTCTATTATCAAGGTGCCATTTTCTCCTACGTACCATGTGACGGCATCCCTACTACAAGGTGGTACCACGCCTATTGGTTGGGACATTGAACAAGTGTCTAAATACTTTGTCAATTACTTGAATACACTGAATCCAATTGCTGACTTTTTGTTTGATTCACAAGTGGAGCATTATGAAAAGTTATCCAATATCACTGAGTCATTTTTAAGATTCAACGAGGACACACAAGAGTTTGTGTTAAAGGAGAGTGATACATCGACGTTTATCGATTACTCAGAATGGGGGTTGGATCAAAATACAGAGTTGATGCCAAGTATCAATTTCATCATTTACGTTCCAGACAAACAACACAGTCCTATCAAGATTGAGAATTCTAATTCTAACTCATTTATCATTCCACAATGGGGTGGAGTGAGTATTTTCAACACGGAGAAGAATTATCTTGAATCTGATGATTTATTATCGACTTTTGAGATTTTTGCCTCTCAATTGTTTCAATTACTGGGTGTTCCAAGTGATCCAAAGTCTCCATACATTAGAATTGACATTTTAACGAGATTACAAACCATTAGAAATTTGGATAATTCCATTGAGAATTTAAGATCATTGGTTAAATTATGCCATCAATTGCCAAATATTGCCATTCCTGAGATCACCTCAGATCAAGTTGAGAACTCAATTAATTTGATCAATCTTACAATCAAGGAACTACAGAAGGGTGAATGGATCAATGCTGCCAAATTATCATCTGAGTCATTGGATTTGTCAAACAAGGCATTTTTCCAAAAGGATATGGTGCAACAGGTGTATTTCCCAGATGAGCACAAGATGGCTGTCTACACACCATTATTGGGTCCATTTGCTACCATCTTGTTCTTGGGATTTCTAAGGTCCCTTAAGGAAGTCAGATTGTTGAGGGCCCAATCTAAGGAAGAAAAGATTGAATAATTGGAATAATAATAATAATAATAATAATAATAATAGAAAGTATATAATATATAATATATATAATGTTAGTTGATTATATATATAGCTCTATATATCTAATATCTAATAGTATACGTCCTAGTAGTAGTAACCTTGGAGAAGATTTACAGATTGGAATTACCACATAATAATAAAAATGTATGTAAAGCACCCCCCCCTTGCAATTAATAAATATAAATATATAATAAATTAAATAATGTTAAGGTAAGGGGACACGTAGCGTCTCTTTCTACTACTGCTCCTGCTCTCTCTTGCTCTCTCTCGCCCCCGGTGAAATCAAAAGAGGAGCATTGCGTGTGTGGAATGGGAGCGAAGTAGAGAAGAAAAGTTTAAATTAGACAGGGGAAAAGAGAAGCAAAGGCGTTTCTTCCCTGGTTCTTCCTTCCTCGTCCCTGTCCCTGTCCCTCTGAAAGGCGCCTGAAAATTTCTGTTTCTTTTTTTTTCTTTTCTTTTCTTTTCTTTCTTTTTTAATTTATAGATAGGTAGATAGATGGATTTTATATTACCTTACGTTACCTTACTTAACTTAACCTACGAAATACTTTTGCTCATCATTTTGCTCATCTTCATTCAGTTCTATTCCCATCCAGTACATTCATTCATCTAACGGATCCATCTACTTATCCTCCCTCACTACGTACCTACATCTCTCTGTGTGTCTCTGTCTCTTCCATTGATTATTTCAACGAAGAAAAATCAGATTATCATTTTATCACACCCATCCCCATTTATTTCATTTCATCCATTTATTCATTCATCCATCCTCATCCCATCTTCCCATCTTCCCATCCCATTCTATCAATTACAACCTCATTAATCCCTTCCCGTTGATCTGATCTAAACTCAAACTTATAATCAATCAATCAAATAATATCCATAAGTCATCAATATAATAGATAGACAATTATTACTCTTATCCCTCAACCTCCCCCCTGATTTCAATTAATTTGCTTGGTTCCTTTCTTTTTCAAAAGTAGGCTTTTATTTTTATTTTTGTTCATCCATTCATCAATTTTCAAAAATAAAATATCTCTAAACACCACCTTACCACTTATTATTATTACTACTACATATATTCTTTCGTTTACCTAAGCTACAGGTGAATCATATTAATATATTACCTCTCCCTTATCCTATCCCGATTCCCAAGTTTCACTACACACACACTCTCTCTCTCTCTATTTTTTTTTCCTTTTTTCCACCTCTCCATTGATCAAATAAACTGATTAATCAATAATTTCATACAACACATTATACATCTATATATATACAATGTTTCAATTTGCTAGATATCGTCAGAAATTATTGAAATTTGATCCATCAACTTTAATTGCCACAGGTACCGTGATCTTATTTATTTATTCTCTTCTGAAGATCTTTAATGCCACTACAAATGTGACGTCCATTCTACCTATAACAGATTCAAGTAGTTCTTCTATACCTACCATCTCTTCCATCACTCCAGATTCAACTAGTGTGGAACTGGCCTCCGCTGCTCCTTTAGTGGAAACTTATACAAAGGAGAACGCCACAATGATGACCTTGTGTAGAAATGAAGACATGTGGGATATTATCAAATCTGTTAGAAGATTAGAAGATAGATTCAACCGTAATTACCATTACGATTGGGTTTTCCTAAACAATGAAGACTTTTCCGATGAGTTTAAAACTAGATTATCTAGTATTGTCTCTGGTGAGGCTAAATTTGGTATCATTCCTCCTGAACATTGGTCGTATCCTGAATTCATCGACCAAGAACAGGCTAGAGTCAACAGAGAAGAAATGGCTAACAAGGGTATCATCTATGCTGAACTGGAAAGTTATAGACACATGTGTAGATTCAATTCTGGTTTCTTCTATCAACATCCATTGATGCAACAGTATAGATACTATTGGAGAGTGGAACCAGATGTCAAATTCTACTGTGATATCGATTATGATCCATTCAGATACTTAAGAGAAAACAACAAGCTTTACGGTTTCACCATCTCCATTCATGAATTCCAAGCCACCATTGAGAGTCTTTGGGGCCATGTGAAGGAGTTCCTGAACAGTAACCCTGATTACCTGCATCCACACAACTTTATGAGATTTTTATCCAATGATCAAGGTGAGACTTACAACTTGTGTCATTTCTGGTCTAATTTCGAAATTGCCGATATGGACTTTTGGAGAAGTCCAGCGTACACTGATTTCTTCAACTATTTGGACTCCACTGGTGGATTCTTCTATGAAAGATGGGGTGATGCTCCAGTGCATTCTATCGGTGTTGCTTTATTTGCTGATAGAGACCAAATCCATTACTTTGAAGACATTGGTTACAACCATGGTGTCTATTCGATGTGTCCTATTGAAGAACAACTTTGGTTAGATAAGAAATGTTCTTGTGATCCGCACGATGACTTCACATTCCAAGGTTACTCGTGTGGTAATCACTACTACAAAGTTACTGGTAAGAAGAAACCAGAAAACTGGAAACAATACTCATAAAACTATATTGCGTTATACTTTATTTTTTCCCTTATATATTTAAGTTTTTCTTGATTTTTCTAGATTCCATTTTCATCCCTATTATTCATTTTACATCATAGTGTATCATATATATATATATTTTTTACTTTCCTTACCTTAGTGTTTTGATCCTTTGTTTTTCTTACCCTAGCTCTTTTTGATTTTATAGTATATCTACATCTACATCTAATATCAGATCCTTCCCAACGTTATTTGCGTTTTTGTTCTTTGCATCCCCTCCTTCCTGTAAATTATATACATTGGATCATTGATCTCTTTATCTTTTCTCTTTTACTGATTGACTGACCATATTCTATTTTTACCAGCTCTACATGTACCGGAGATTTTCCAGTAAGGTAGCTCCACATTATCTTTTTCTTCTTTCTTTCTTTTTTTTTCTTTTCTTTTTTGTTCCTTTTCACTTAGTTTTTTTTTTTATTACTATTAATATCTTTCCCCTCTCTCCCTTCTCCTCTTCCAAGTGCCTAGTAGGCTGTTAAAAGTGATGTAACAAGCTGTATATACACTTACACACACACACCCGCATATAAATACATCATCGATTACAACATATTTATATATAAGTGTGTGTGTTTGTGTGTTTGTGTGTATATGTGTGTATGAGTTTATAAGTATAAATGTAAAATTTTGAAAAATCAATTGGATAATTCATTGGATAATTCATCCATGGAGAGATTGCCAAGCCTTATTCTTTTACCCTTACGCGTCGACTCTTCCCCCCCCCC
>PPHW02000002.1:0-57391 GCA_003705225.2 Ambrosiozyma vanderkliftii
GGATGATTTTGGTAGTGGCCGTGGTGGGTGGGACACCGACGACGTATAATGTAAACTAAAAATTACTTGAAATTAATTAAATTAATTTTCGTCGTAGAGATCATTCGTTTATATATTCTTCTCCGTACGATTACCAAAAATAAAGATAATGAATGAACTTAAAGAATGAATGAATGAATGGGCAGGCCTTGAAAGAAAGGGAAAAAAGCGGTCTTCTTTTTTTTTCAAGCTTTTTGTTATGTAGGTTGTTGTATAACAATGTAGATATGGTCCCACATTGATAATAAAAGGCCATGATATCAGAATCAAATGTGTACATCTACTGTTGTTGTCTATTCAAACATTTTTGAATATACAGTACCTGCGGTAATATATATACACAGCGCCGGTGAAATTAATCTACATGTATTCATTCATGTATTCATTCATGTATTCATTCATGTATGTATATGTATATGTGTACTGTGCACCGCACACCGTGCAATGTGAAGATCCCATTCTCTCCAGAAGATATCCCACATCTTTGCACCAAGTATCTCATAAAGCACGCCCGCGCGTTGTTATATATAGCAATAGATATGAAACTAACCCGATTAGGGAAAAAACTCTTAGTCTGCCTCGTACAAAGTTTCTCCAGGGGCAGGGGCACGGGCAGGGGCAGTCTTCTTAACCGGTCCCGTGTATTGTACTGTACACATATCGACACGCACTAGCCCGGCCACTAGTCGCATTGAATATGCCCCCCCTAGTCAGAGGCTCGGAGGCTTTCCCAGTTACCCTTTCTCTTCCTTCCTTCCCTTCCCTTCCCCTGGGAAGTTTTTTTTTTTTTTGCTCTTTACTGTCGACAACATCTAATCAAATTGATCTCCCGCGTGCTCCTCCTGCTCCTCCCCTTATATTTATATTTCATGTGCAACATCTAGATTTCTTCCTTCCTTCTTTCAATTACATATACACCAATCTAATTCAATATAATCTAATCTAATACGAAGATTTCAAGTATACATACACAATACGTTCAAGCTACACATTGCATTCAGACTCGCACACACAAACAGACTTAAGGAACACAGACTAAATTTGTCCGGGCAGGTAACAACAATCAAACCAAGCAGGAGCAGACGTGGTCCGGCATGATAGCCGTTCTACGTCGCTACCATCATCCAAATATGCTTGTCTGCCTCAATTCGGCCATCTTCTAAAGGTTGAAACTAGCTAGCTTTACAAACATTCCTCCTCTGTACTTTACTTATTTTAATGGCTTGTTATGTATGTAGCCTCGCCTTATGGTTGTAATGTTTTTTTTGCCCTACTTACAGTAGTATCTCACCCCTCATCATGATCATCCTCACATACCGTATTAATGATCTTCATTTTTCTTTTTGGAAATGGCAGATACCTTCGGACTAAGTAATATCTCTTGATCACTTACAGCCAAACAATAATTACCTCAATTCTTCTATCATTTTCTTCTTCTTCTATCATTTTCTTCTTCTTCCTCTTTCTCGTTTTCTCCTCTTTTCTTCCCTCTTGCCTCGCAATTCCCAGTCCGGTGGCTAACCAGATATCATTTCCCAACGCCGCATTGTCAAGTGCTATGAGATTTATAAAGTATTTTGTGGATTTTTTTTCTTCTTTCCCATTGTATTACCTGCATGTTCTTTGCTTCATGGTCCAATTGTTCTTTCGTCCCTCAAGGTCTGCCCTGTCATCCCATCCCATGAAGTTGTGGTTTATTTCTTTCTTTGCAGTAGCTTAATAGATCTTATATCGAATAAAGTTAACTCTCTATACTTTTTTAACCCATTAGAAAGAATTTTCAGTTTTATTTCTCTTCGTTCGTTCATCTGATGTGCGTGGTAAGTGAGGAAATCAATAAGTTTCGGGAAACCCTTTTGAAACGTTACTGGTTTCATCAATCAAAAAAAACTGTCAATTACCATTAGTGTATTATGTATATATATTATGTATGCATGTGTGCGTGACATGGTGCTTGTTAGGTTGTGGGCACACAGAAGCTTGAATGCTAAATTGCGGTACGTATTTACTAATTATATGACGGGTGGGGAAGGAAAAGATAATCCGAAGAGGCGGGAATTTGTTTTTGATAGTTTACATAGAAAAAGATAATCTAACAACAACACAAGAATTGTTTGAATAGCAAGCAAATAATGATTTAATTTAACTAAAAGGTAAAATGACTATCACCTTTTTGATGGATTCAATTAACCGAAATCCTCTGTTCCGGCAACTTTCCGGCAAAACTGAACATATCTTGCAAATTATATATATAGAAAGAGTATTAAAGTAATACAAAATTATTAATTACATAACACAGTAACTCTCCTTTTTTCCAGATAGACTATTTGGGAAGAATTTCAAGATAACTTCTTGCCGTATGAAATGATGCCAGGGAATGAATGATACTGTGTCTGTCCTGTAGTGTGCTTTTTTTTAATGTTCTGTTTCGAATGGAAGCAACGCATATAGTAAGTAAGTAGCCATACGAGGGTGTGATTTGAAAACTGTGACCAAAACGTAACACATACATGTGTCCAAACTCAAAGTTCTGTTTCTTTCGTATCTGTTACTACTACTACTATTACTACTATTACTACTATTACTATTATTATGATCAATACAATCTACTCGCTTATCTTCAGCCAGCAGGTGTCTCTGCATTCAGAACAATGCCCCCCAAAAGAATATGCAATGCAAATCAAATTACTGTTCATCAATCCACTCTGGGTCCAATAGTAGAGCAATTTATTACTTACCTGATTGGGTAATTAATTAATTAATTAATTAATGAAATAATTAAGAATGGCAATACATGGAAGTATTCCATGCGCCGAAACGTGTCTTAAGAAATTTCTTTTATTTTTTGTTAACTCTAGTTTACTAATTAATATGCGTATAACGATAAAAAAATAAAACAAGTTATTGATCATTAGTGTAGTGTAGTAGAAATAAGTAAAACTAGTAAAGCATGTATTTTGATATATAACCCTATAATTCGTCATGAAAAGTATTTGTTTCTTCTGCTGAAGAGTCAATTTCCTCCTCCTCGTGTCTGTCTGTCTCTCTGTGATTTAGAATTTCTTTTGCCAGTTTTTGGCGGTAAGTAGCACCTCTGTTGGAGAACCCGTCACGTATAAATAGAATATCAGCATGTTGTATACCGTTCTCCTCATATTCATGCCAAAACTCGAGTGAATCCAATCCACTGTTTTGTCTAATAACATCCTTGATCGCTTCATCCATTGCTTCCGTAAAAATGTCTACTTTGCTTGCATACTTTGGATACACAATAACTAGATATTCATCCTTATGTAGCACTCTTCCGTGTGTTTTCTCTGTTGTTTCATCTTCATCCGGAGGGAACAAACTTCTCTTCATAGCCTTCATATCACGCATGAATGCCTGAAGCACTTTTTTATAACTCTTCTCAGTTGTTCTGATTGACAGTAACAATTCTCTTGTTGGGTAGTCCACGACTATTCCATGGTTGAATAAGGCATCTATAGAACCATCCACCTCGGCCACTAGATCTTCAACTGGGGTTGCCAAAAGGTCGGGTATACTCAAAAGATCAGCTATGGCATTTTGAATATAAGCATGGTTGAAATCTGAATTAGTAACAGCCTGTTTGACGAAAGAGTATAACTCTTCAAAATTAGAGGAGACAGATGTCAAGGTAAACTTTGCCCCAGCATCGTCAAATTGAATACCTCCAATTTCAAAGTCAATTAATGCCCCTGTGTCAATTGCAGCTTGAGTGGTGCATGCAAAAACAGTAGTTGCAAAGATGATTCTTAGTTGATGAAACAATAACATTATTCTTTTATTTAAGGTGTCCGTAAATTATAACTCGTAACAAATTGAGGTAATTTGACTTTGATCAAATGATGATATATGTTATATGTTATGTAATATATTCATGTTCAGATTAATTTATACATGTTTATTAACGATATCGTCCGCTTTGGTTACGTCGATCGGCTCTGCCATTAGGGTTTAACCAACATGCATATTTATTTTTTACCATACAAAAATTGTGGTTACCATATTTCTTACGTAGGCAGAGATAATGGATATTTTGGCTAGTTTTGAGAAAGGATGCTTTCTGTCCATTGGCCAGACTATATACAAATTATTAAATTCAACATATAAAAAAAACTCTCTTACTAATGAATAGAATTAACAAATCGAATAACTTCATCCGTAAATAATAGATATACATATGTATTAAAATAATGTTCCGAATAGAAGGAATTAGTTAGTTGGGTATATGAAAGCAAAGGGTTTAGACGATTATTGAAAAAAAAAAAAGAGGAAAGGATTAAGTTATTATACACACATGAGAAAGCAAAAACTAGGCTAAGGTATCGATATAGAGACAGCATACAATATACAACTGGATTCACTTCCCAGACAGTTTTTTATAAAGCTTGATTCGTAAATTTCTTCCAACGGGAGCATTAGAAGTACTCTTGCTCGTAGATAGAGAAAGAACATGACCTGATGATGAAGTTTTATTAGGGTTTGAATTCTCATCGTCATCGTTATCGGAGGATGGGGGAGGGGGTTCTCTTCTTCTTTTTGACCTTGTTGTTCCTGTTAGTGTTATAGAGATCGGTCTCTTATTTGTTCCAGATGGTGCCGTTTTAATAGCTGAAGTACTCCCCTTTTCAGTACTTTTCTTGGAATTTCTAGTACTAGGCTTGATTCTGGGCTGTATTTCTATCGGTGACTCAGATCTGGATCTTTCACTCTTATTTTTGATCTTTTCGTTGAAGAATTTCTCGATATCTCTATCAGTCTTATTGGAACCACCCTGGGAGCGTATTAAAGGTGTTGTTCTTGCTGTGTTAGATTTATTATCTTTATTTACATTACCTTTCCGGGTATTGTTTCTGGTTGATCTGAAAGATAAACTATTAGGTTCTGATTTCTTCTTACTCTTCTGTACTTCCATCGTAGACGCAGAAATAATGTCAAACATTGGATCATTTCTATCGTGAGGGACATTCTCTAGGCTTGTATCATTATTGGAATTGTTGTTAAAGCTATCATCGTCATCATCGTTCGATCCTTCGCTTAATTCCTTTGAAGCAGATTCCTGAATATTTAACTCCTTATCAACAGTCACTGTTTGTGATGGTTCTTCAGATTGATTTATATGATCCTGGTCATGAGCATGCTGTCTTATCTTACCTATATCTGCTACTATTGAACCTTTAGAGCTTAAAATTTTGTTGAAGTTCCTCTCGAGCTCAAGTGAATCAATACTGTCATCAGATGTGTCAACATCGGAACCCGGTTCAGAATCCGAATCTGAGACAGCTCCTGATCTAGGAGTAACATTCTTAGCGGCATCCTTGTGATCATCGTCATTATGATCATCATCATTATTTTTCGGGTTCAGTTTATGTAGCAGATGAGCATCTCTTTGAACATATTCAATTCTCTGTGGAGGAAATTCCTCGTCAACTGCACGTAGCTCAAAAGAGTTATTCTTGGCATTATCGGAATTTTGGCCCCGGTTGACTTGATCTATTTCCTCCTCCTCCTCCTCCTCCTCTTTGTCAATCTCGATAATTTCAATTTCACCTTTATCAGAAACTTGTGATTGAGAATCTGGAATTGTTGTATCTGCATCTGAACCTGCTATGTCAACCTTTCCTGGTATTTCTGTTATTTGCGTTGTCTCTTTCTCTTCTGCTGTAGAGTCCTTAACAGAGGGCGGAGAGGATAAATTATTCTCCATCATTAACAACATATCATCCAGAGATAAATTACCATCATCAATGAATTCATACTGGGCACCAGCAGGTGTTTCTGTATCATTGATTATAGTAGTATCTTTCTCTTCAATATGTTCTTGTTCTTGCGGTTGAGTGTCTTCATCATCATTGTCAACTTTTTTCATTCTTTCAGACTTTATGTAATCTGTGTACCAGTTTATTATTGCATCAATGATATCTTCATTATTTTCTTCATCTTGCTGTGGTAGCATATTGAACAAATAATTAAGAGCAACTTTTATAGGGGGTAAGACAATTTCTCTATCATTTTCATCAGGAGCAGTCAATTGCGATAATTCCAAGTGGTATGTATCTATGTTATAGTAAATCTTCTGATACAGCACTATTGTTCCTATGTTTTCACGTATCAGTGAGTAATCAACTTTAGAGAGATCTATTGGATAAATCTTTGCTTCAGGGTGATCAAACTTCCTGTATCCTATGTAAATAGGGAGTAAGGGGAGAGGTTTATTAAATGATTGTAGTTTCTTTAAGGTGACTTCAGGGGGGACATCAACTTCTAATGATTTAATGTCTTGATATAAATCCTCTGCATACACTGTAGGAGCAGATTTGTTATGGAGTTGCTGTTGTTGTTGTTTTGTCACTGTTGTTAATGGTGAGGAAATGGTGTACCCTTCATCATCGTCTTCTTCTTCTTCTGATTCATGATCTTCGCTTGAATGGGCATCCTCCTGTTCTACTGTATCTGCAGGTTCTTCATCTTTGTCATCTTCCTTTTGGCTTTGGCTTTGGCTTTGTGTAATTAGATCATTTGTCTGAGATATTAATTGCATGTCTTCATCCTCAGAGTCGTTCTCTTGTGAGGATTTGTTATCATTATTATTAACTTCATCGGGCACTCTTTCTTGAGTGTCAAAAAATCTATCATTGTCAGAATCTGAATCAGGATCTGAATCTGAACCTGAATCTGTGTGATGTGTATCTGAGTCTATATCAAAGTCAATGTAATGAATTTTAGCAACCACAGAAAGAATGTCATTTCTAGATGTTCTATTAATCACATCTTGTATTTCAAAGGGAGTGTTTCTAATTGCAAAGGACCCTTTATCACGGCAATGAACAATGAGCAATCCGCTAGCTTTGTGTATGTATATTCCGAATATTGTCAATGGCGACGTTGATACTAGTCCTAGATCATTGACTTGGTGTTTATTCAAACATGGTGTTTGGATATCTATAGGGCAAGTTGGTATAGTGTATTTTGAGTCTCTGTAACGGGAAACATGAAAGGATACATCCCGTGGGCCTACCAGTTGATCTCGTAGCCATTCCATCACGAATGCATATAAATATGTTTCTGATATACAAGTGTAAAGCTGATATATAGTATAACCTCAGGTAATACACTATTTGATATATAGTATCAAACGATAAGACAATTAACAAACAAACAAGTTTAATAAAGAAAAAAAACAACAACAAATAAACAAATAAAACAAAAATTTGAATTTTTTGTTACGCACTTTATTAAATTTGTTTTAAAACTAGATGATATGATGAATATAATAAATATATCTTTCTTGATATATTTGATTCAATTGATCTTACTTTTTCCTCTTTCTTTCTTTTCTTTCTCTCTTCATCTTAATCATCATCTTCACCTTCATCCCTCCCCCTATATATATATATATATTAAAACTATTATCATATAAGTATATCCGTCTCCCATCCCCCCCCCCCTAACAGTATTTTTATCAAGGCTGTGCATGTTTTCCACAACGCGAAAAAAAAAAAAAATTGGCAGGGCAGAAGACGATGATGTTTTTAAATATTACTACTATTCATACTATAAATACTGTAGAAACTTGTTAACTTATTATATATCAACATAAAGTTATAGGATATTATAGGATATAGAACAATGGCTAAACTATCAAAGATAGAAGAGTCTGATGAGACTCAGGATAGACCAATTACAGCTGTGGATTATCTCCAAGAGCAGGCTGAATTGTACGTTGCCTCTTTTTTATTTTTTTTTTGTCTTTTCATTCACCACACGTTACTAACATTTATTATAATTATTCCCTTCAAAGGATGACAACTCCCCGTTATATGAAACAGAGAGAGACAAGCTAGAGAATTGATGCCCTATGAACCAGATGTTTGCACATACACTATGGGTGCACTAAGACAACCCCTGTTTGCATGTCTAACATGTAGGGCCAACAACAACAATAAGCCAAATGGTGTTTGTTATGCATGCTCCATACAATGCCATTCAACCCATGAATTGGTTGAATTGTTCACTAAACGAGATTTCACATGTGATTGTGGAACAATAAGGACAGAATCCAATGGATGCTGTAAATTGAGAGGTGGTGGTACTGGTGGCCAGAGCTCTGATCCAAAGAAGTTGATCAACATTAACAAGTCTCACAACAGCGGAAATGCAGGTGGTGTAGGTGGTGATGACATTCCGTCATTGAATAACTCTTATAATCAAAATTACACAGGTGTCTTTTGTGATTGTGCAAAGCCTTACAATCCAATGGATGATAGTAACATGTTTCAATGCCAATTTGGTGCTGTCTGTGGTGAGGATTGGTACCATGAAGAGTGTATTATGGGGTTAAGACCCGGTGCCATTAACAGAAGACCAAATGCAAACACAACGGGGCATGGAGAGAATAGATTGGAGTCATTGACTGAGCCTGATGTTGGAATAGATGCATCAGCCGATGGTGATGATAATGACGATGAAATATTACCGTTGCCTGGTTTCCCAGATATGAGTACATTTGACACTATAATATGCTGGAAGTGTGTGGAGAAATATAGAACTGAATTTGATTTGTTGGCGGAGTTGTTGAAATATGAAAAGGTGTATTACATAAAATCAAAATCCGTTGAAGACCGAGAAAAGACGCTCGATGTCATTGATAATTCCAAGAAACGGTCCAATGTTGAAAATTATCCATTCACTTTATTCCTAAAAGAGAATTTCAAGGAGTCCATACATAGGCTTATTACACAATATCACAACAACACCAACAACAACAACAACACCAACAGCGAGGAATACCAAAGATTAGTGAAGTTAATGAAGAGCCATAGTTATATGTACGAGGAAGATCCTATCTACCAGCCAGAACAAGACGATGACTCTGAAGATGAAAACTCTTCTATATTTGAACTGGGACTTAAATCTCTCAATAAGCTCCCAGTGGAGGATGCCATTGGTGGGATGGAGGCATATGAACAGATCAAGAACAAACTAACTGAGTTTCTCAAACCCTTTGCGCAGAACAACAAAGTTGTCACCAAACAAGAGGTGGAGGAGTTCTTTGACAAACAGAAAAGGGAAAGTGGTTCATAAGTCAGAGGAGAGTTGTATATATATTATAATATGCATGATGCTTCCTATTCAGCCTACGTATATGCGGCTGGGTCTATAATCACGCGTATCGGGGGAGCGAGGCTAGGCGGGCTGTGCACATTATGGCTGGCTGGCTTGGCCTGGCTGCCGTGTTTGAATTTTATAGTTGCTATCCTTCAATTTATCTAATTTATCTCCTTTTGAAAGTAGATCAACAGATTAGGTTAGGTTTTGATTTATTTGTATCTATTACCTAGTTGATATAGCCTATTGATTTCAAGAATTCTCAGCCTCTTTCCTTTCAATTGATTCATTCAGGTTATACCAAATACTGAATTTCTATATATATATATATTTGTATAAATTATATTCTCGATCTCGGAGCTTCCACGGTATCATCGATAGTTAATCATTGATAATATCAATTTATTGTTCCTTTAATAGCATAATAGATAAACAATAGAAATCAATCACTACCCAATAACTAATAATCATACACATATACACACACACATACATATAAGCAAGAACATTTCCCTCTTCTCTGATAATGGTGTTTAAACTAATATACTACGGCTATAAGCTGTTTGAAGGCAATGAAGTGAGATCAGAAAACAAAATCAAAGATGAAACTAGAAGAAGAAACTCGTCTTTATCTAGTGTACCAGACAGTGCAACCTCCAGATTCGGTGAGGAGGATGATTACGATGAATACACATACAAGGATCTGAAGCAAATCCCGGAAGACGACTATGATGATGGTAGAATAGACTTAAGTGAGGAAGTGGAGGACTTCACTAAAGTTAACTCCAGGGACCCGCCAAGCTACAGTGCTGGGGAAGCTCCTCCTCCGTCGTACATTACCGCTGGTGATTATGTTGGTTCCCCAATGGGTGGCTGGGAATTGGACTGTGTTGTCCCTAAGGATATCAAATACATCAGGGTGTTCTTTGGTAAGAACATCCAATGTATCAATTTCACATCTAGAGATGGTGTCTCTGTGGACTTTGGTATGAGAAAGTCGGTGGAACATGTATTATCCATCCCGTTTGAATACGGAGAGAAGATCGAACAGATCCACTTCAAGTTCGACAAGTACTTGAAGGGAATACAATTCAAAACTAACTTTAAAACGACAAAGTTCATCGGTACCGCCACAAAGATTAATGAGCGGAAAATGAACAGTAACTTTAGTTTCAGATTGAGAAGAATCAGTCGTAGAAGAAGATACGAAATCTTAAAGTTTATATTTATGAGTGAATATGTCATTGATTTCAAAGCACAGAACAGGGAATTGTATGCTATAAAGGGTAGGTTTGGTGTTCATATCACAGGTATTCAATTCATCGCTTCTTTATAAACGGAACAGATGTTCATTCATAACTTTGATTTTCCTTCTGTCGTTTTCCTATTACTTAATTATCGTTTTTTATCCGTTTTCTTGCTCTCTTTTTTTTTGGTATATATTGTATATATCATATCATTGGCCGCCATCATACATTGAATTATTTATCCCTTTATAATGTGATTTAAGAAAAAAAGCATACAAAATAGGTGTTGTATTGTAAATTGTAATATATATATACATAAATAATAATTATTAAAAACAAAAAATCAAGATAAATTAAATATATAAATGCACAGTAATTCCATGCCATGTTAGTAACACAAACACATATCAATTATGTGGAGTGGCACTTCTACTTCCTCTTGATCTTCCAGTACCACTTTCATGGCCATTGATCAATTTCAATCTTTCGTTCAACAATGAGTTCAAGCTATTAACATAATTTTCAAGAAACTCATTCTCATCATTAACGTTGCCTAATTTGATTTCATACTCTTTAACTTCATTAACAATACTCTCGGTCTTCAGGGCCTTGAATAATCCCTTGGATTCAGTGGTCAATTCAGCCAGTCTCTTGTTCAATGACAATAAAGTCGATGAAAGTTCAGCAGCATTTGAAGACTTTGCCTGGTATTCAACACGTAAGTCGTCATTCTTGCTAGATTTCAACTTGATCTGTGTTTCCAATTCTTCAATTTGCTTCTTCAAACCGTCAACATCATTTGTGATTTGTGCTAGAGAATTAATGTTGCCGCTAGCAGCAGTAGCAGCATCGTCAGTGCCAGCGCTTGTATCTGTTTTCTCAGAGGTTTCCTTGTAACTGTCCACTCTGTCATTGAATTTCTTGCACAATTCATCTAGATTGTCCTTATCCAGTTTAAGTTTCTCGGATTGTCTCGTCAACCCTTCAATTTTGGTTTTCGAAGCTTGCAATTTCTTAAAGTATTCACCAATTTCTACATTTTTCTCCTCCATTTCAACTTCTCTCTCAGATTCATCTTCCCGAAGTTCAAGTATTTCTGTTTTCTTGTTTTCAATGGAATAAAACACTTCCTTGAATCTATTATACACTAAATCAGCTAAGTACGATTGATAGTTTTTGTATGACATATCCTGTGGAATGTCAATATTATCGAGGGTCTCTAATTTAATTCTTTTGACTTTATCCTTGTCGGCGTTAGAACGGAATTGATACACTTGTAATTCGTACACCTTAGAGAAGTTCAAGTTCACCAATGATTGCTCAAACTTTTGTTGTAGATCGCTTGCAACGGTTATCTTAGGCAATGCCAATTCAAATGGATACTCAACTGTATTATAATTCAATACCCAATCAACTAATCTATCTAAATGTTGGTATTCATTGTCAATGTTTTCCACTTTGTCTCTGTTTGTGATAACCATCTCCGTTAACTGTTTCAAATATTCAAAAGTTGCACCTTCGGCAATAGCATTACCATTGCCATTATAATGACTTCCATTGCATGTCTTCTTCTTGTGTAATGTATTTTCAAAGTACTCAATTGAATTAAACACGATTGGTTTAATGATTGGAATCTGTGCACTTGGCTTTGAGACAACTTGTTTTAAATTGGAATCTAACGATATAATGAAATCACTCTCTAAACCTTCAAACTCAATCAAGTTTTTCAATTGGTTAGAGACGATCAAATATACGCTAATGTCCTTAGAATTATTCTTGGCTTGAATTTTAGCATACTCTGGGTTGTTCTTAGAAAGCCTTGAAATGTATTCATCGCTGTTTTTGTTTCTTCCCGTGTGACCATGACCAGCTTGTGGGCCATTAACACCACTCGAAGAACTGTTGTTGCTATTCATATAATGACTATGACTGTTATTGTTATTGTTATTATGGGAGTTATTGTTACCGTTACCATTGCCGTTATTACCACTACTGCTGTTGCTGCTGTTATTACCCTTTGACTTTCCATTTTTGGATTCAGATGATGAAGACGAGGATTTAGATGCACCAGGTGATTTCTTCTTTCTGGTAGTAGTTTTCTTTGAAGTATTATTATTATTATCTGATTTTGATTTTTTATTGTATTTTCTAGTTGTACTTGTATTATTGTTTGAGGAGTGGTGTTGATGAGATGCACTGTTATGGTCCTCCTCGTCACTTTCAATGTCCTGATCTTTGTTGAAGTTGAAGGAACCATGGTGTTCATAGTATAGAGATGCACCACTGAATCTGTAATACTGTAAACCATTCTTACCTATCAAGATAGACTCTATTAAATCCAATTCTTGTGAGGTTGCAGCTGTGATAATTATAGCCTTGGACTTCTTGAGTTCAATGAGTTTGTTCAATATATCATCCATTTTCTTGTATTTAAAAGAACATGATTTGATGTTTTGCTTTGTATCTAGCAACAACAACTTCTTAGGAATATAATGATTGACCAGAAGAGTTGAGTGGTTCATCACTTGCTTAACGTTAGAAGTGAATAACTCAAGCATGGATCTATCATCCAAGAAATGTTCCTTGTTGGTATTATCGTTCTCCCCGTCGATATCCATATCCATGGTGTCCTTGCTTCTGCTGTTGCTGTTATTGTATCTGGAATGTTTATTACGTTTGTCGTCATGCTGGTTTATCAACTTCAGAAGATTTGGTTTGTGTAATTTGATTAACACTTCCACTAGTTCTTTCTGTATCAACGATTGTGGTATGGGGAGATAATAGATTAGATCCTTGGGCTTTTTCATCACGGGGACTCTATTGTTTGATGGTGGAACTACCGTCTCTGGATCAGTTGGATTTAACAACTGTTGCGTGTTCATTGTGTGTATGTATAAGTAGTATACTTTAGTATATTATATGTTATGTGTGTGGAAAGTGTACCTGTTGAAAAAGAAAAAGAAAAAGAAAAAAGGGAATAAATGAAAAGAAACTATGTAGTAAAAGAAAGAAAAGGAAACTAAACAAGAAAGAAAGAAAAAAGAATGCATCTCCTTCTCCATTTTAGTAAGGAAAAAATAAGGCATTCTGAGGTGGAGAGAGAGAGACAGACAGCAGAGTAAAAAAAAAAAAAAGAAAGAAAAAGAAATTTTATAGTGTATTGGAGTGTAGTGTGATATCGTGTTTTATGTGCAACCCTGTATTTTTTGCTGTGAGTCAAACCCATTCATAACCACTACAAGCAAACCACTATTCAAGTATGTTGTTTCAAGAAAGCAATGGATTCCTGGTATCCAGCTTCCCATTCCCAAACGTAGTCACTACTACCGTACTCGGTAATATGTTCTGCCTTTCTCAGATTGGACCAGTAATAAACCCTTCCGATTCTGGAGTTGTCAAAGTTCATAAATACAACGGAATCATCCCAACCCTGTTGAAATCCAATTTTGTATCTCCAAAATTCATATGGTGCACTGGCATTTTGATTGTTCCAATAATCAACGTGTGCTTGGTAAAGTGTGTTTAATGAGTTATCGTATTCACTTTGAGTTGGGGCTGTGACAGTCTTGGATCTGCTTGAAATGTACCCATTGTTCATGCATGGAACTAACCCCCATTCTCCACCATCTCCGGTTTCAAACTTAAAAGTCCAGAAGTGGTAACCGGTGTCACTTCTATCCTTGAAAATCGTAACTTCCTCGGTGGCAAATGCCTTGATTTCAGTTGCCCTGTCACCAGAGGTCTTCTCCCATGAACTTTCATCCAAGACACAGCAATACTCTCCAACGATGAAATCTGCAGATCCTGATAATCCACTTAACACTGTAGTAGTTAACTCACTAGTGAGGGTGTCGACTGATTTCCCCTTGTCACTGTCAGAGTAGCATCTGTAAACATGGGTGTCAATAACCACTCCCAAAGTACCACCACCGCTGCCTCCCTTTTCAGTGATCCATTGAACCCATTGATCAGACCACCATCCATCACTGATAACAATAGGGATATCTGAATTAACTTGTCTGATTGTATCGATGGCAGAACTGTAATAGCTTTTTTGATTGGTTGCCTCTTCATCAAAAACTGATTCATTGACCACCTGCAAACCAACAACATTGTCGTAATCCTTTAAATCTTCAGCGATAAATTTCAATGCATTAAGGGCAATGGTTTGTGCGTCAGAATCAGTCCAGAAACCAGCACTTGAAAATGATTCTCCACTACTTTGGTCAGTGTTAGCGCCTTTTGGAACAGCATGTAGATCAATCAAGACGCCAATATTGTAATTGCTTGCTTTCTTAATGTACTTCTCTGTCAAAATACTCCATGCATTAGTGTACACACTCGAAACTGATGAAAACGAAGTACCATTTGTGAATTCACCCCCTCCAGGAATCCAATACCCTATAGGCAATCTAATGGCCTGGATACCATGCTCTGATAACCAACTCCAATCTGAATCTGAGCAATAGTTGTTCCAGTGATCCTCTAACTTTGTTCTGGTTGCATCCTCTCCATATTCAGAAATGTATGCCTTTATAGCATCCAACTCATATTCAGTACTGTTTATAAACAAAGAACCATAAATCCATTCCTCCAAGAGGAAAGCTGACCCAAAGTTAACCCCGAAGTTGGATCTACCTTGGTAAATTGACTTTGTAGTGACTGTACTCATAATGGTGTTTGTAGTGGTTTTGGTTTGCTGAGTTATACAACTAGTAAAAGGAAAAAAAAGGGGGGAAGGTAACTAAGAAGAAGAAAAAGAATCAAGGAGAAAATCCTGTATTTATATTGATTTCTCCCTTTTGTAGCAGAGGTTAGTAGCAGTACCGCTCATCTTCAACAGCTGCCACTGCCATGAAAAAAGGTTTTTGCAAGTGAAAATCAATATATTCATATAAACATTAATAAATATAAAACACAATATCCCAGTAAACAATACGTAAAAGGCAAATTAAAGTAAAAAGACCATAAAAAGTAAAAACAAATGTGCCACCAAGAAAACTGACAACCAAATATTGACACTAATTCAAACGTTTGAAACAATCAACAGCTTGTTGGAAACCCTGCTCCCATTCCCATAAGAAACCAGATTGACCTCTGCTCTTGATATGTTCATCTCTTCTAGCTTGTTTCCAGGCGGATAATCTGCCTATTCTAGAATTATCAAACTTTGCGAACTCAAGGCAATCTGCCCAGGCAGTAGTGAACCCTTCTTGATATCTCCAATGCTCATATTTTTCATGTGGGTTTTGTGAATTCCAGTAATTAGTATGTCCCGAAAGCAAATTGTTTAATGTGTTTTGAAAATCGCCATCTGATGGTAGATTCGTGGATGCTGGTCTAGTTGGGATGCAACCTTGGTTGACCATTGGAACAAACCCCCATTCACCTCCATCACCATGCTCAAACTTATAACACCAGAAGTAGCAACCATATCCAGCTCTGTCTTTAAACACTTGTAATTCTCTGTTACCGTATTCTCTCACCTTATTACCCCTATCACCGTTGGTCTTGGACCAGGTGTCTCCATCTAAAACACATGAATATTCACCAATCATGATATCAGCTTCTCCAGACAAATTCGTTAACACGGTAGAGTCCAATTCATTAGTATGTTGATCTGCACTCTTACGCTTATCTTCATCGGAGAAACATCTGTAAATATGCGTGTCGATAACAACACCTAGTGCACCACTACCACCATTTTCGTTAAGCCATTTGACCCATTGATCTGGCCACCAACCATCACTGATGACAATTGGAATTTCTCCATTAACATCTCTGATGGCATTAATGGCATTTTTGTAATATGATTTTTGTCCCTTTGCATCATTGTCAAACACAGACTCGTTAACAATTTGTAAACCTGAGACATTGTCGTATTGTTTCACTTCACTGGCAATGAATTTCAGTACCTCACATGCTAACTTTTGTGCCCCACTATCTGACCAGAATCCAGGTTTGTCAAACTTTTGACCACTATGGTCTCCAGTGTTTGCACCACTGGGAAGGGCATGCAGATCCACTAAAATGGAAATATTGTATTGACTAGCCTTCTTGATGTATTTTTCAATAAAAATGTTCCAAGCATTGGAATATGCAGATGAAATGCTAGAAAATGGTGTACCTTTGGCAAACTTTCCACCACCAACCATCCAGTATCCAATTGGTATTCTAATCGACTCGACACCCTTTGAACGAAGCCATTCCCAGTCCTGATCCGAACAGTAGTTGTTCCAATGAGCTTCGAGGTCTTTTTTCGCTTGATCCGAGCCCTTTTTCTTAAAGTAATTGGTGATTCCATCCAATTCATAATTAGAATCGCCACATGAGAAGAACTTATCGTATATAAACTTTTCCTGCACAAATAATGAACCAAAGTTGACTCCGAAGTTTTGTCTGTTTTGGTAGATTGATCTAACAGATGGCTTAGAACCAGATGGTGCTGCCGGTGAACTTTGTTTGATATTCTTGTCCTTATGAAAGAAATGCATATCCAATGGAAATATTGTAGTGTATCAGAATCCACTCCTTATATAACACTAGCTCAATTGACCTTGTGTAATATGAATTCAACTTTTAAAAAGAACTATAAATAGGACACTAAAACTAGTTTTGCCAATTTAAATTAAAAGGAGATGCCATTGAGCCATTTATTAAAACACATCCGTACACCAGATCCCCAAATGCGCTTTCTTTTTTTTAATTAACGAGTATAGTCAAATATTTGGTGTATATCATTTCAGTGGTCTTTTTTTGAATTTGTAGGTTAGTTATTTATCCTAATAAGCTCAATATCTAGTAGATTATATCTAAATACTATCAAGAACAAACAATGGCTTCTAGATTCTCTACAAAGGTTCGTTACTTGTTATTATTATTATTATTATTATTATGATCACAGTACTCGAGAGTTACTCCAGATACTGGTTTCCAAAAATCATCAATGAACTTAATCACTGATACTAACTACTAATGATTCTAATTTATTGTTTGTCTCTCTATTTTTATTATTCTAGCTTGGATTATCCATATTGGGCTCTTCCGTTCTATTCATCAATTCACAATCTCCATTGATTAAAAATGATTCTAAAAGACAATTTTATGAGGACAATACCAATACCACCGTTCCCGGTAAACCAACAACTGAAGAAGCACAATTGCCAAAGTTGGTTAAAGATGAAGAAAAGGCTGCTGATTTCCTAGAAGATAAGATTAAATTTGCCAGATTGCAGTTAGTGCACTATTTGGAGCAATCCAAGAAGGTTTATTTAGAAAACTCTGAAAAGTATTTTAAGGCCGAAAGACAGGTGACTGATACCTTGTCCTCTTTACACGACAAAAAGGAGGAATTATTCCCTAACTCACTATACGTCTTGACTGGTTTATTGGCTGGTTTAGTGCTAAGCAGAAGAAGAAACATTCTAGTTAGAGCAACTGTCCCTGCAGTTACTGGTTTAATAGCATTCAAGGTTTTCTTACCTGTTACTTTCTCAAACACCTTCAGCTGGATAGGTAAGGTTGAAGAACAGAAATTACCTGAATTATACTCTAAGCAAACTGAATTGATCAGTAAGACTGAACAACTGGTTAAGGAAACCGAAAACTTAACCTCTGATAATGCTAAGAAGATCAATGAGTATTATGAAAAGACTAGAAAGACCATTGGTGAATACACTGGTTTGAACGTTGACCAAGATGTTTCAAGCAAAAAGAAATAATCCTATTGAATGAATGATTTGTGTTTCTCCTGTTTCCATATTTATCTGCGCACCTGTTTCTGTATAGTTTTTTTGTTTTCTTTTTTTCGATTCCTTTGATTTTGTCAAGTTGGAAAATACATATTTACATACATATTTACATGCATAAAGAACTTTGTGTAAAGAACTTGTGTAAAGAAAAAGAAAAGGCAGTTTTTTTTTGTTTTTTTTATGGGGCAGTTCTATATAAATACGTAAAGTATATCAATGACTGTCTTCGTCCTCGGTTTCCTCCTCTTCAGAAGATCCACTGTTATCTGAAGTACCTTCGTCGTCATCATCTGGTATCTTAGAATATTGCACTGAAACATGATAACCAACATCAGTAAATGTCTTTTCAAACTGATCAGCCTTAGATGGGTGGCATGCAATAAAGATAGCAGACTTGGAAGGGTCAAATAATGGAACAAAATATTTTCTAAGAATGTATTTGATATCCTCAGCTGTGATCTCAGTTAACTCCTTCAATAATCTTGAGCTGTAGTTAGTACCCTTTTTGAGCAAAATAACATCAAGAACATTGTTATCAGCAGTTTCGAAAAAGTTCGTTTGTTTACTAACTAAAATATTGACAAGAGATGAAAGAGCACCTTGAAGCATTTTTTCATCGATTGGTGTTGTACCATTGGCAAACCCTTCAGTGATTTCCTTACCAGTCTTGAAACAATTCTCAATATCAGTACCACGGTAAACATAGAATGTCAATTGACCGTATGAAGGGTCCCTGAAGATATTAGCACCGTAAGCTAGTCCAGTTCCCCTAATTCCTCTCCAGAATGGGCCTTCAACACATTGTAAATACTCAGCTGCTAATTGAATTTTGAATGCATCCTTTATATTGTATTCAAAAGGTATATTTGTCGTTAGGGTCAAATAACCTGAATCCGATCCTGGTGTGGTGATAATAAATCCCTTCTCAGATTTTTCCTTTCCGACAGTGGTCAAGACATCAGCAGAATCAGGAAGTGGAGTCAGTGGTAAATGTGATTTACCTCCCTGTTGCTTTTCAGCAGCCTTGATAAATCTACTCCAGCATGAAATAGGCTTTTCCAATTTAGAAACATCACCAATGATGATAACTCTAATGTTATTGAGTCTTAATAATTCATTTCTGAATTGTTCCAATTTCTTTTCAATTTCATTAAATTTACCATCCTCAATCTGAACTAATAAATCTCTGAAAAATCCTTCACTTAGAACATCGTCAGAAGCCTTCTCAAGAGATCTATCAGTTAAAGTGTGTTCAGTATGTAGAGATTGTAACATATCAGTGCCCGATCTCTTATAATCAGGAAGGGAGTTGATTAACTTCTCAACTGTAACCTTGACTCTCTCCTTCGTGAATTTTGTGTTGAATAATAATTTCACAAACCAATCAATTGCCTTCAAGTAGTTTTGAGACTTAACAGTTAGCTTAAAGTTAATGAGCTCTTTGAAGCTACGTGCGAATCCACTACCTACTTCCGATTGGATTGTATCTCTCTTTAATTGTTTGATGACATCCTCATAGGAAATTAACGATCCATCTTCCTTTTCAATAGGGAAAGAAAATAAAGAAATGAAAATATTAAAGTATGGTAATAATTCTTTAGAAACTTCAAATGATGACGCTAATATGTGAATAGTAACAAAATTTGATTCAATATCCTCAATATGGACATACAATGGGAAATCAGCAGGGGTATCTGATATAACTTTCTGGGTGGCTTCATTGGAAGCATCATTTTCCACATCCTTGTTCAAACCAGTTGCAATAGGTAAAGTTTTGATAAAGTTGATCTTTGAAGGATCAGGCTGATCAAAGCTGTCTATAATTGTCTTTGGAATTGGTGTGTCATTCTTGTTCTGTGCTTTCTTCAATGTATCAGCCAGTTTTTTTAAACCTTCTTCCCCTAATTCTGCCTCTCTGTCATCGATGAGTTTCTTGTCAGCAGCCTTCAATTTTTCATTCAAGGCATTGGATGGCTTAGCAATGGAAATACATGCTTTGTTATCTAAAAAGAATCTCTTATAAACATCTAACCATTGATGTATGTTCCATGTACTGAGTATGTCAAACTCCTTTAAATCCTTGGTCCATGGTTCCAAATCTTTACCATTTCTATCACCGTACATGAATTCAGTGATTGCAATACTTGAGAACGTAGTTGGTGATTTTTCTGTGCTGAATATAACCTTCCATTTAGTCTGCTCCACCAAGTCCAAAAGTCTTTCAAGGTCTAAATCCTTCTCATTGCAATGATCTTCCAAGACTTTTAGTACTTGTTCAGGTAATGAATCAATCTTTTCAGTGGGAACATTAGCAAGAGTGATATACATACCGGTGGAGATGTAATCCTCGGTGTAAAAGTATGTTTCGGAGGCTAATGGCTCGTGAATCTCCACAAACTTTTTACTGAATAATGAGACAGAGGTTGATGTGAAATATTTAAGTAATATCTCAACAGCCTGATTGGTAACGTCATCTTTGATGTTAGGACCAATCCAATATAATGAAACATCACCGGCTGATTCATCCTCATCCGGAAATTCAACATTTTTAATAATAGTCTTTGTCAATGGCTTGTCTTGCTCCGAATCAATAAATGGTCTTTTGTTTGGTATTTTAGGTAAGTCGATCAATTCCCGGTCAAATCTGGTCATGATAGTTAAAAATTCCTCTTCATCAACGGATCCACTGACAATGACATCCAGATTATCTGGTCTGTAATTATCGGCATGGTACTTTCTGATCGTTTCCGGTTTTAAGCTACGCAAGTTTTCCATCAATCCGCCGGTCTCTGAACGGTATCCTGATTTAGGGTACACTATTCTTTTCGTTTCTAATGGAGCAATAAACCAAGACTGGTTCTCGATACCTTGCATCTCAGAGTAAACAACACCCTTATCCTTACCTTCGCCGTCAATGTGGTGAACTTCCGTCAAGCACGCTTCATCTGTTATTGTTGGGTTTATCAAATGGTCTAAATACACTGGTAATAACATCTTGAATCCATCCCAACCAGCACTGGTCAATGTATACACTGTTTGGTCAGTGGCCGTCCAAGCATTAGTGGAACCAAAGGCAAGATTCCCCAAGACGTCAAGCAACCCCTTATACGGGTATTTTTTCGATCCCATAAATATCAAATGTTCTAGGGTATGAGGACATCCAGTGTCATTTAATATTTCAGTACCAACGGCAAAGTGACCATCCACTATTGGAGACTCTTGTTGGATAAGTGTTAGCTGAAGACCAGTTCTAGATGATCTCCATTTCTTAATAGTTGCAGGGGCGTAGTCAACCTTGAAGTTCGATTGTAGTTCAAAAAAGGATTTAGTCATTTTGGATGTCATATACCTTGCCATCAAAAATAACAAAAGATTGATTATGGTATTCGACACTGATCAACTTGAAATAAGATATTCAATATAAGATTTAATTCAAAACATGGGTGTTTTTTTTTCCCTCTAATCAGGAAGAAAAAAAATTATTTAGCGAGACGAGAGCTTTCTTATAGAGAGGAGAGGAGAGGAGGGTGAGATCTTGTCCTTTGTTTCTTTTCTATTTGGTAGCATGTTCTTCTTATTATTATTCTAATAGTTTACAGACAAATATATCGATTATACAGTTAATCAGCAAGTGGTAAGGGAAAAAATAAGACGACAAGAAATATCACTATTGAAAAAAAAAGAATAGATAATGTTTTTAAACGGAAAATATCCAATGGATGTGCCCACTTCATTACAGTCAAGTCCGATACAAAACTCATCGAATTACAACAATCAATCACAGAATGGAATCACGTCATTGAACTCCACCTCTCTGATGAACCAATACCAAAGTAACAAAACCGCATCTACACTCTTGCAACCTTTCATAAAGACGTTGGAGTATATTGGAGCCAAGAGTCCCATTACCCCTGGTGCTGCCTCTGTCAGTTACAGTTTAAGAAAGCTCATTAATGCGGAAAAGAAGGTTTTGAAGAGGAAACAAGAGTTATTAGCTATCATGGCCACGTGGATACAAGTGTTACAGAGTGAAGAAAACAAGGCAATATTAGTGGAGTTTAATAGAGTTGTTGAATTGCAAAGCAGATTAGAGGAGGAATTGATCCGTAAACAAGAAAATATCAACTTACAATTGAGCCATGTGTCACAAAGAGAGATGAAAACTGCAGAATTGAAACAAAGAAGGTTAAAGACGTTTAAGAATCTCAGGGATCAAGAACGAAAGAATGGTGAGACCCAGGCAACAAGTTTGTCCAAAGAAGCCTTGGAAGAATTGAATGTGTCCATTGATGTTGTTCAGGATCAGTTGGTTCGGTCTATCAACACTTCTTTGAAGGGGGCATTAATTGATTACGTTTTGAGTTTACAAGTGGTGTCCACCGATACGAAGGATGGCTGTAATGACTTTTTTGAATATTTGAATACAGATGCAATGATCAATTTCAGAAAGGCTTATATGATGGATGGTAACAATAATGGTAATAACATCAATGATGGGGATAAGATCCAGCAGATCAGTTCTAGAGTGCCATCTGAGAACAAGGAGAATGAGGTTACTGTTGGATTGAAACCGTTGGTCAGTAAGAGAACCAAGACGATGCCATTTTTACATACAATTTCCACTGAAAAACAACAACAACAAAATAACAGCAGCAACAATCTTAGTGAGCATGATCAACTTCAACATCATCAATATCAGCATCAACACCAGCAACAGTTACACCGTAATGACGAACCTGTTCCTGTCACAGATATGACCAAGATCATTCAAGAAAATGACAATGTTAAGATTTTTACCAGGTGTCCTGACTGTCAAATGTTTCCTACTAAAGATGGACAGCCAAGGCATTTAGAGAACTGTGCCCATTATAGAAAGCAGATGATGGTGGCCGATCAGCAACCCCCTGGTTCCTCACAAAGTGTTTCCATGCCTGGTAGATTGTCCAATAGAATCCCTAGTTTACTGCGTTCAAGAATGAATGACGCAAACATCTGGCAATAGGAGTGGCTCATAGACATAGACATATATTTGCTACTCGCAGTTTCTTTCTACTATATACTTTGTTGTTGTTGTTTTTTGCTTATAAATTAGATATAATAGCTTTATTAACTACTAATCCTTATCCCTTTAGCTTCTTTTATATGACAATGAAAAATCATATCTATTTACATATAATATTAATTAGATTAAATTGTGTATATACAAAGATATGTACAGAGTTGTGGACAGAAAAGTAGCAAGTTGTAAGTGCATTAGATATATATATGTGTGTGTGGACATGTGACATGGTGAATTCGTGTATAAATAAGTTAAAGTATGCAAGTGAAAAAGAATCCTTTTATTAAAGACTGCTAGAGAAGAATCTTTTACTAACCTCATAGGATGATATCATGATAGCACAAGCAGGAGAGATCTTGAGGCAACGAGGAACTAAACCGACAAATAGAGCTCCTATTCCTTCATTAGAGTAAATTTTAAACATGTATCTGAACATTGACTCCTTGATGTTATTGCTATTATTCTTTCCGGCGGCACTTAGAGTGCCTAATTTAGAATCCTCTTCAAATGACACTTGCATTCTGGTTTTACCCACATCAAATGGGTTTGTAAATAGTGCTGCAAGGATACCTGATGCAGATCCACTGATGAATGATCTTGTAAACACTTTGGTATTGAACGTTCCCTGGCTTGATATTTGGTCTTCTGCGTTTTCTTGAAAGTAATGGATCTGTTTCAATCTACCAGAGATGAATTCATATGAGGCCCAGTAAATAGCACTAAAGGGAACATCTCTCCATAGAGTCAATTGTAAACCTTTAAACATGCTGAATAAACCATTTTTCTTAATCTCTTGATATGAGTTCTGCAAAACCATTTTCATGATGTCCGATGATTTTTGGAATGAATTTGATGGGACAGCTTGTAATCTAGTTTTGATCAATTCCAAAGGTGCCACTGTGGTTGCTGCGGAGACTCTAGCTATAGCACCACATAGTAGTGGGTTTAATATGGGATAATTTTCTGCCAATGGTGAGGAATCTCTCATGAATTCGTATCCGCTAAAGTACACCACATTAGACGGGATAGCCATGAGTAGGGTCAACACTAGCCCTCTGTATAAAGTTGGGATACCCTCTGAAGCGGCAATTTTAGAGATACCGGAGAATGTTCCCCTTATCTTAGTATCCTGTGCACATGAGTTTGTCCCACACATAAAGGAGTCGAACTGTGATGATGATGATGATGATGATGATGATGCGGCCGCCTCCGCAGCCGCCGCTGTTGTCGATGTCAATGTCGGAGTAGAACCCTTTTCCCAGAAAACCTTTCTACAACATTGGTCTATGATTTTACCGGGCCCAGAAGGGTACAGTAGTTCTTGCTGTTGTAATCTTATTCTGACAACATCGAATGGAGTCACCAAAAGGGATGTCAGAAGGGATCCGGCACAGGCACTGATCATTCTCTGTGACAACGTTATGTCCGAACCAGCTCTAGTATTGGAAATTGGCCGTATTGCTTGGAATTTTGATTCATTGAGTATTGAGTGCTGTTCTTGATTGTTGGTAGTAGGTGATAATATGAGATCATTAGGTTCTTCTAACGTGCCAGCTATCTCCGATGATATCGTGGACATATTGTATGTTTGGGTGGTTGTAGGTTTTTTTTTTTTCAAATCTATAATAATAATTACCGGAGGGCGATGATGATGATGATAATAATGATGATGATGATGAAGACGATGAATGCTAATTGATATGGCGATGTGTCAAATGAAATTGAAATATATGCAAATAAAATAACTAAAGAACAAAATGATAAGAATCTATAATATATCTATGTATCCATAAAATCAGCCTATAAGAGGGTGTTGTAAAGTAATAACTAAAAGGATTTATATATTTTAATTCATATTATAAACACTACGTACTTGGAAACTTTTTTTTTTTTTTTTTTGAGGAAGGAGAGAAAAAACTTTTTTTTTTTTTCTTTTTGCGTCGCTGGTTCCTTCCACGTCAGAGTGAAGTGAGAGTGAAGAGAGCAACATTTAAGCGAGGCAGAGAGGGAGGGGGGGGAGCGTACTCGCGTGTGGGGGTCCGGGTACTAGTGGAGTCTTTTGGTGTGAAGATTCGTAGTTATAGTGCACTTCTTTATTCGGATACCCGTTTTAAGATTTCGTATCACTCCCCCGGCGGAGAATGTCCGGCTGGTTAAAAAAAAAAAAAAAAAAGAGAGAAACCCTATAAGTTATAACATTTAACTAAAGACTATTAACTAGTTACTAGTTACTAATTAGGTATATATCTGTTAAATAGAATAAATAGATGATGATAAATAGATGATGATAAATAGAGGAAGATAAATAGAGGAAGATAAATAGAGGAATAAATAAAGTTGGTAGTCTGAAGACAAATAAAATAAAAGGAGGAGGAGAGGGAGGGTTCTAAAAATACATTGGGCTTATTATTAGCATAGAGGGAGAGAGGTATAGAGGAAAATTAGAGACATGACTGAATGAATAAGTGATACTATAGTTCATCCTTCTTAAGGGACGCAGCAGCAGCAGCGTCTTCTTCTTTGTGAGAGATAACTTTGAATAATTCTGGAGTGACACCAGAACCAATTTCACTGGCCCATCCTCTAGCCTTTTCAAATCCATTGGCACCGTATTGGTAATCCATAAAGGCCTTATAAATCTTCTCCTTAGAAGTTTCAACAAATGGTCCGTGTTGCACAATAGGTTGGTCAAGGGCCTTACCTGCAATAACGACAAAGTCAGTGTCCTTAGCGGACTGGGGAACAGATCCCTTGATGGCATCACCATCTCTCTTGAAGAAAACACTGTTATGGTGTTCAATTGTTTCATTGTTGATGTTTAAAGTACCGTTCAAAATGTACAAGAATGCATTGAAATCAGATGGTAATTCTTGGATAAACTCTCCACCTGGCTTCACTGTGTAGTGGTAGTAGTCGATTGGAGTGTATGCCAAGTCCTTGACAGACTCAACGCCGTATGATTTACCACTGATAACCTTAACTTGAACCTTATCATTTGGCTTGACAAGTGGAATTTCATCGGCCCTCAAGTCTCTGTATCTTGGAGAACATTCCTTCAAATCAGCAGGCAAATCAACCCATAATTGCATCCCCTCAACGTTGGAACCATCATCGGTGTATGGCATTTCAGAGTGCACGATACCCTTACCAGCAGTCATGAATTGTAAATCACCTGGTGATAGAATACCCTGAGAGCCAGTGAAATCCTCATGCAACATGTTACCCTTCATCATCAAAGTAATGGTTTCCTGTCCTCTGTGGGGGTGATCTGGGAAACCTGCATCGGGAGACACATTGAAATGATCTAACATTAAGAATGGAGTGAAATTTCTCATACCCATGGTACCAATTGATCTTCTCACTTTAGCACCGGCACCTTCAGCCTGTTCCATGGCATATAATGTCTTTAAAATACTTCTAAAGGAAACCATATTGTTATCCGTGCTTTTAACGGTGATTTTATCAGTAAGAGGAGTAGTGGTAGTGGTAGTAGTGGAGTTAGTCAATTTGAAAGCTTATATATATATATATATATATTGTATATATATACTAATTGTTGTATTATGTTGTATTATGTTTTACTATATAAGAATATAAATGTTTATTCTTTCTTTTTTTTCTTTTAGGGTATAACAACGGAGAGGAAGTTTGTGGTCCTTTTATATCTGGGTGATAATAGATAGAATCAAGTATATCAGTAGATGTAGATGAGTAATCAAAGAAAAAGAAAAAGAAAAAGAGAAAAAAAAAACAACGATTGATTATAATACTATATAGTCAGCAAATGTATATACATATATATAACTAATTATTACATTTAATTAAATAAAATAACTGACTAACCAACCAACCAACTTTTAACTAATCATATATTATTATTATATTATTATAATAATCTCTTATTAATCTTCATCAGGCTTTTACTAAAAGCTTTACTAAAGTTTGACTAAATTTTTTTTTTAAATTTTTTTTTTTTGTAAAAAGAAACGATGATGTATGTCGAGTCATCTTTGTCGAGAGAGTGATCGTTATTTGTCTACGGTTATCCATATTTGTCTACAGGATCTGTATATATATATATAGCTTATAAGCTTTTAACATTAAATAATACATTATAGAAACAATAACATCAAGAAGTGATACCCTTCTTTTATATATATATATTAATCTCCGATGACATATTCATTTCCAACACCACTATCCCTGTCTACATCTCTATCTGTGCATTGGTATATGGTAATATTGGACGTTTGGTTGTAGTTACTGGCAATCATCATTCTATGTGGATGCAATGCCAATGAATTCAAATAACTATTACTGCTTCTGCTGGAGTTCATAAATCCAGAGTTGCCAATGGTGGACACCAACTCTCCGCCGGTGCTGTACAGATCAATCTCTTTGGATGCACATGCAATCAGTGGTGCATGTTCATGGATCAACGCCGTGGTCATGGTCTTCTCAAATGCCCTGAACTTCAAGATTGGCTGGTCCATTCTAATGTCCCACAATTGCACTAACCCATTGGATCCACCGGAGATTAACTCCCTCAGACCACCTCTTTGCATATGAACGTTTCTGATGTTGGATCTATCGGTGTGGTCAGTTGGTCTCCAAAGCTTGACCATGGTGTCTCTAGTGTCTAGTCTTCTATCATACACTCTAATTGTACCATCCTGGAACCCACCAACAATGATATTACCACTGACTTGGTCAGAAGTTAAACTGGTAATCTGAGATGTGGATCTCACCGGAATGTCAGATATGCATTTCTCACGTGGAGCATCCCAGATTCTTATGATCTTAACATCACCAGTAACCAACAGAGAACCTCTACTTTGTTGCCATTCACTGATTAAACCAATGGATCTAGGGGTAAGTAATATATCCGTCAATGCCCTCCATGATGAAATCAACTGAAATTGTGACACATCATGAAAGTTTTTATACAACTTAATGACACCATCGCTGGAACCACTCAATAACAATGGAACATCATCTTCATTCAAAAATTTCAAATCTGTAATCTTAGTACCAAAGGGGTTCCCATTAGAAAATCTCGATAGTTGAGACTCCTTCTTCCAATCAAAAACAGTGATATTATCCTTCTCATCTGTGGACACAATCCAATTCTCAAACTGAGTGAAATTCAAAATCTTAGGCTGGGTTTTATTGTCTAATGTAGCAACAATGTTTTTCCAATTACCAGTCAATGCCATCTCCTTCTGTGGTTGTGTCTCTGCAATGATAGCTTCATTTCTATTTCTTCTCCAGAGTCTCTTTATGTACTCCTCGCTACCAGCTTCATCTGCTTCACTGCTACCAATTTGTGGTTCTTGAAAATACTCACAACTGTACTTGAAAAATTCACTCGTCAATGGTAAAATCGGCTTGCCATTGTGTCTTGGTTTAGGACGGAAGGTAGGAGTGGTTGGTCTTGGTTCAACCCCGTATGCTAATGATGTTGGAGTGGCAGAATTGGATAGCAGATTAAACTTACTGACGCTTGAAGAATCATCATTATCATATCCATCACTGATTCCCATCCCCTTTAGCAAATTATGTAATGAGATTTTAGACAGTAATTTATTAGTTATAGAGGTAGTGGATGCACTTGACACAGAACGTAATTCTTTCTTGGAATTATTCTTACTAGGAGGAGGAATATTCAGGGATTGCAGTCTCTTTGGTCCATTAGCCTTGCCATTACCATTAATAGCAACACCATTCGTTCCTTTCGATGCAGAACTGACTGGTCTTAAACTGATTAAATCACTATTGCTGTTCAATGGATAGCTGGATCTTTTTTGTAGCAAATATTCTTCCATAGCATTGACAACATCACTCAATTGACTTTCATTTAAACTCCATAAGATACGGTCTATAACTTGTTCTGCATAATCCTTAACTTCATCATGAGGGTCTTCATTTAAAATCAATAGAGCTTTCCAAACAGATGAGAATATCGAACCATACGCAGGCGAATTTCTTCTTACTTCATCAATAGCAGCAGGGTTATCCACAATTGTGATTTCTTCTTCCAATTGACTGAAGGCACTGACAAGGAAAAATTGCAGATATTTCAACACAAACCTGCTGAAAAAGCAAGTAACTTCTCGTCTAATCAATGGAGAACCGTCATTTATCAGGTTTAAAACTTCGATGGCAATAGTAATATCTTGCTGGTTTAATTCATCTTTGTTATTTGCATAGTCCAGCTCATCAATATCAGAAATGAAAATAATGTTGCTAAATATATTAATGATAGATGCTCTAATTTCAGGTATTGGATCATTAATCAATTGTAATAATTTTCCTGTTAATCTGTGTCTTAAAAAGGTAAACACAGCTTCAACATTGTCATGTAAGAGCTCGCTTATTAATAAAGCACTCCATTGTCTTAACAATGGACTCTCCGATGTCTCAATATAAATAATACAAGTCTTAACCAGGTCAATGGAAAAGCATAATTTTTGACCAGGCTTATAGTCTCTGACAAACATAGCCAAAATGAATGCACTCATAGCTTTCTGTTCATCAAAATTAACGTCGGCGGTATGGTCATGCATCTCAGTGGTATTGGCGCCATTGGCAGCTGCTAACTGTGTTGGTCTCACTTGGTTGGTTAAGATAATAACAAAATAAGTGTAACCTCTATCCTTACATAGTTCTTGTTGTGCATTTTTATAATCAACAGACATTATTCTAGCCCAAATAAAGGTCAAAGCTGGCTTTAATTCAGGAGAGGGACTTTGTAATAATCTTAAAATATATGGGAAAATACCAATACTCAATGCTAAATAAACTGCCCAAGGACCCAAGTCCAAGAACCTAGATAATAAAATTAAGGCTCTCAATCTGTGGGCCTGTGAAAGCAAAACTTGTAAAACCACGGGTAATTGTTGAGGTGGTTCCTTTGTAGATGATCCATATTGTAACCAGATTTCAAATGCTGTTAAATGTTGTTCGAAAAAGGATGAATGTTGGTAGTTCATAACTGTTTGGTTGACTGCAGCATTACCTTGTTGTCCATTTGCAGTGTTGCTATTGTTAGGTTGTTGGTTGTTACCATTATTTTGTGTGTTACTTCCCCCCTGTGTTGCTGATTCTGAAACCTGCAACGAGGGAATGTCATTCATATCTTGTTGAGGAACTTCTGATTTTTTACTTTTAACCAATTGAGATAGCACTTCATCAATGGCCAATTCCCAGGATTCCCACATTGGGTTATCGTTAATATCTGGTAATGGGGGGTCAGAAATTGGATGGCAACCAACCATTGGCATGATTTTCTTGGCTAGCAAGAAGTTTCTAAACAATGCGGCAACCATCAAATCTTGTCTGAAGAGTTTTTTGAATAAAGGTCTTGATAATGAAGTCCAGGCAATTGTATCTGTGATGGCTGTAAATATCCAATTTAACTCACCTAATGGGGTTCTTCTATCTGTTAATTTTCCCGGAATGACCAATTCCCCCTCTTTATTTTTCAATATGTCATAGTATCCGTTTTTGCTCAATGATGAGGATAACACAAACCATTTGGCACTCATCTCTATTGGTGTCGTTAAGCAGCATGTGAATAAATCAGCCGGCAATTGTGGATTCAATGGTAGGATTTCATTGGACCTACATGCACCTAATTGAATGGATTCTATATATGATGTCACTGGAGATGGGGCATTGGCATCTCCTCTTTGGTTAGCCTCATCGTCTATTCTCTTTTGGATAAATTTCTTGTTATTTTCTATCACATTACCAGCTGCAGATGTATCAATGACAAATATACAAGGTGCACCAATCCAACTTTGTAAATCGTATAAACTCACTGGAATGTATTGTGTGTAACCTCTATTAAACACCCAGATTTCACCACTTTGAGTTGGTTGTGGAACACCGTGACCATTGTAATGGAATAGTATTCTTTCATCCTTGGAGTTTCTACGCAAACTTTGGCATAGTCTTTTTAGATCCTCCACTGAGGGGTCTAAAGATTGTTTGTATTTGGTTCTTGAAGAAATAGATTCATATGAGCTTTGTAGGTTCTTTCCAATTGCTTGCAATGCTTTCTTTGGGTCAGAGTAACTTGTAGGATTCACAAAGGACTCCAGCACAGGACAGTCATGAGGCTTTTGAATATCTGGAGGTGGGATGCCCAAATTCAAACATAGAACAAGTGCGGCAGTTGTTGTCTTCTTCTTGTTTGATTGTGACTTCCAATCAGGTATTTTATGTTCTTCATCCTCAGGAGATGGATTTGCACTTGTTGTGTTTCTTTTCAAGTCCCAATGAGAGTAATAGTGTGACTGTAGTACCTGTAGGTAATTCTGGTTATTCAACAAGCCATGTCTGAGTTCAGTGGCCATGTTGGGATAAACAGTCTGTTAAATTGCAGGTAAATAAAGATGTAATGTTTTGATTGATATATGTATATATATATATATATATATATATATGGTATTGTTATCTATATGGAAACTTGGTATCTATCAAATTGAATTAGGAATGTGTGGAGAATAAATAGGAATAAATAAACAAATAAGTGACAATGATTTTAAGAAGCTGTATTTCGATGTACTAGGAAAGCGTACAACCATATATATGATAGAGTTAAGTATCACACGTATCACCCTGTCTTTTGACCGTTTTAAAGGGAATTAAGTCGTTTTCTTTCGTTTTGTTTCAACTTCTGTTCGCTTTTTCGCTTCCTTTTTGGCTTTGGCCGTCCGGTCCCCCTCCAAAAAAAAAAATGGTGTTGCCAAAGCGGCTCATATTCAAGTTAGATTAGATTCAAGTTCTACAATTAGGTGTAATACAACATACAAGTAGATTAATATTAAACTGTGGCATAAACAAATTAGAGTAAAGTAGAGTAAAGTGGGAGTGAAAATAAAAATAAAAATAAAAAAAGATAAAAACGTGTTGTTCGTAAACGAAGAAAGAAAACTGAAAAAATAGTAAAATAAAAAATTAAAAGTAAAATAAACTAAAGCTGTGAAAAAAAGTAAATGTAAAAGAACAAAAAAAATATAAAGAAGTAAACGAAAAGTTGGTTGAGGTAAGGTAAGGTAAGGTAATATAATATAATACGGAGAAAATGGTAGGTGGTGGAGAGAGAGGTAGATATGAAAGGATGAGATGAAAATAAATGAGATAATGTTAAAACGATTATATATATGATGGGAGTTTTTTTTGTCGCCTTAATAGCAGAGTCTATTTATTATGTTAAAGTGGATGTTTCAGATTCAACACCGACACTGACAGTAGCAGGAGATGTGTTAGAGGCATTACTGACCGTACCTGCCCTGCTTCTGTTTTTTTTGGATTTATCCCAAAAGTCCAACGATGCAACAACATCGTATCCTCTTTCGTCTTCATATGCATACAATATTTCCTGAGATGATGAGTGCAAGAATCTAATGTTTGTAGCAACAATGACTCTCAACAGTTCACCCGATTCAACGTGTCTGATTTCAATGAACCCACTGTCAAATGCAAGCAAGTATGGATACCATAGAGCAAAAGCATGAGGAACACCTTCCCAGTGGATGATCCACTTGGATCTAGATCTCCAACCGTTGTAGTTGATGAAAAAGGAAAAGGATGAGTACGACAACAAGAAATCGTAATTGATTCTATCAATACGTAATGGTTTCAATCCTTCCTTACCAATGGCAAAGTCCAATGAAGTATCGGCAGGATCCAATAATTGCTCCCTCACATTATTCTCTAAGGAAACAATCTCAAATCCACGTGAACAACCAACACACAATTTTGTTCTCAAGAAACTGATAGACACAGGCTCGGAATTAAACGTGACATCCTTGTGTTCGCTTTGGAATTTTTTCTTTTGCTTCTTTTGGTTGATTGGATCAATTGGTTCAAAGAATCTAATTAAATTGGATGATGACTTGGCAGCACAAACCAGCATTCTACCGGAGCAAACACCAACTGTAAACAATGAAACATGGGTCATTAATTCCTTACCCAATTTGGCATTCTTCTGTGGGTCACCACCATCCAACACATCAAGAGGCCAATATAAAAGCTTCTTATCGCACAAACCTAGCAACATTTGATATTCGCCTAATATTTCAACTTGGATAATGTTGATCTTACTGATGATCTTCACTGGCTTAGAGACAACTCTAGGAGCACCCTCATTGACCTTAACGTCACTGACGTAAATACCTGAATCGGTACCGTAAAGTAATTTTCTACCACCATCAAATGGCACCACACAGTTGATTTTATTGCTGGCATCGAAAAACTTGGAACTTAATGGAGTCAAGGTGAAAACATCATTATCCTCAATCAATTTTCTAGTTTGATTTTCCAGTTTTTCAATCAACATTCTTTGGGTGGCAGGAGTGGCATACAATGTAATATCATAACCATTACCACCTAGATAAGTAAATGAAATAGGACATTTTGCAGAATTGGAAGCCAGAGGCAAGTTGGTATTCAATTGATCCTTGAGCAGCAAAGATGATGATGAGCCAGTCAGAGATCCGGTTGATGATGATTTCTTAATCAGTTTCAATGATGGACTTTCTTCAGTTAAAGAGACAAATAACAAGGGTAAAGGAATTGGTCTTTGGTAAACTCTATAAACTTCTCTTTTATTGACAATTTTGATACGGACAAATAATACAGCATGGTCAAACAAATAACATTGAACTTCACCTTGCTTCTCCTTATCTTGGTAATTTCTCTTTTTCAAAACACATTGGTACAACAATTTACGGTTTTCTGATGTCAGTTTCAAATCAACTAATTCACCAGGTTTGAACACCAACTTTTGTTTCAACAAAAACAAGTTCAATCTATCAGATGCCTTACCAGTTTCATAATTGATTCTGGTCAACATCTTTTGTAACATCTCCATCGCCTTATTCAAGTTTTCATAATCCTTAGAGTTTGGATCAGTGTGATCTCTGATACTCTTAAGCAGTAATGGATATCTGGCAGGTCTAGAAGTAGGCTTGGACAAATAGGAAGAAACGTCCAATCTTCTAGATTCAACTCTATTGGATGTATCCTCAATAAATCTCACAAAGAAAGGGTTATGTCTCTTTTGTCTGTCAAATTCATATCTACCCATAACTTGGCCAGCACCATATCTGATAAATGGTTCAAATTTAGGTATAAATTCCAGAAACAAATCACCCACTTCTTTAACTATAGGCTGTTCATGCTGTCTTTTAGTGAGGGCCTCTGCAAATCTTGAATTGACCTCCCAAATTTCATTGATGCCATAAAACACGGTGTTGACAAAATGATCCCTTTCATTCTCTTTGATGATCTTTGTCTCTGACAAGGGCCTTATCCAGAATTCCCTTAAGTATTCCAAATCCTTCACAAAGTCACGTTCTGAGTAAATGGTTTCAAAGATACATTCTTGTCTCTTGATTTCATTTTTATCTAGTGATTCCAAAACCTTCTTTGAAACAGTCAATTGCCAGAATGCTTTCTGTTCTTCCTGTGCGTTAATGGATATTCTGGAATCAGATCTAGCCAGTCCACCAGTCTTCATACCAAGTCTAGCTTGCTGTTCTAATCTTCTTGGACAAGCGATACTGTAACACAAATTATCTCTTGAACAGGTTGGGGAATAACATTCAGTTAAAAGAGTAAACACACCACAAACTGGAATGTCAGACATCTGGGATGAAATATTATTCATACTTGGAGATGAAATGACTGGAGGAGAACCAGATTCATCCTCTTCCGTTATTTCACTGGCAACGGAATTATGTCTGTTGATGAATGAGGAGTTGGAATTATTATAAGGATTAAACACCTCTTCAGCAAATTCGTAAACTTCATTGTTGGAGTCTCTTAATCTATGTTCATAAGTGACATCATGGAAGAACTTCTGCGCATCCAAGGATCTACCCAAAAGCAAGGCTAAATTTCTATCTGATGTTCTAATGATTCTAGCAATAATATCAACAGCCTCTGCACCTGTGAATGCATTTCTATATTCTAATCCATTCTTGAAACAAGATCCTAGTTGAATTCTCTCTTTAAAGGCCCTAGCAACTCTAGATAACACTGCCGGATAAACATAAGGTCTTTTGGTGGAAGATGTCACAATGGTCTTCGAGCTTATGGAACCAGACGAGAATATTCTATCCTTGTCAGCTGAATGTCTCAATGAGGTAGACGATGTGACCCTTCTAGTTAAAGATGAAAGAGATCTCGACTTTTTAGGAGGGTCGCTATGAACAAGTATATCATTCCTCTGAGGTATCACCCTACCACTACTCGTTATTGTCTTATTATTAACGGTATGGTATTGTTGTGATTGTTGTTGCATGTACTGGAATTGTTGTGGAGACTGAACAACAGGAGACTTTTGGTAATATCTTTGAGGGACAGCCTCTTGAGTTGCAATTGGTGGCAGTGAGACTGTTCTTTTGCCGATCATTTGGATTTTTTGCACTTGTTGTATTTGTTGTTGTTGTTGTGAAGCTTGAGAAGGAGGTGGAATAGAAGGTTTTTGAATATTAAGAGACTTCATCTCATTAACGGGAGCAGTGCTTATCTGGTTTGAGTTATTGAGAGGAAGGGGCGTAATTTGAGGAATACCAGCAGGTGTTTGTTGCTTCTGTTGTTGTGCTAGCGATTGTGGTGGTGCTGGTTGCGATGGTTGTTGAGGTTGAGCACTCGGATTTAAAGTAGTATACTGAGGTTGTGGTTGTTTTGATGGTGGAGCATTATTGAAACGCTGTTGTTGTTGTTGTTGTTGTTGGTTTAAAGTAGGAAGTGCCAAGTTATGATGGGGAGGGTTAGGATACTGTTGTTGTTGTTGGTATGGGTGTAGCGGATATTGTTGACGATAGGGATGTGATGGATGTGATGGATGTGATGGATTTGATGGATTTGATGGATTTGATGGATTTGATGGATTTGATGGATGTGATGGATGTGATGGATATTGCTGGTGTGATGGAACAGAAACACTTCTATACTGCTGCTGTTGTTGTTGTTGCTGCTGTTGCTGCTGCTGTTGTGGAGGTGGTAATCTCTTTTGATGTTGAATATGAGGAGGTAAAGGTTGGCCCTGTATACTTGGATTCTGCTGTTGCTGCTGGGAAGTAGGAACTTGCGAATATTGATGAGGCTGCGAGACAGCCCTCTGCTGCTGCTGTTGTTGTTGATATGGCAAACTGTTATTGCTGTTATTGTTGTTATTGTTATTATAAAGTTTATACTGTTGTTGTTGATAATGTTGATGTTGAGCATCAGAAAGTTGGTTGGTAGGTTTTTGAGGCAATTGTTCACTGAAGTATCTATGTTGAGGAGGTATTGATTGTTGTGCCTGTACTTGAGATTGAGATTGAGGTGGGCCCGGCTGCTTTTGACTCTGTGCATGTTGTTGACCTTGGAATCTAGGCTGAGGCAAAGGGGGGATATTGCTCAATGGAGATTGTTGAGAACTGTGATTGTACTGTTGCCTTAAACTTTCATCCAGTTGATTAGGGTGCAATCGTTGATGGCGTTGTTGTTGCTGTTGTTGTTGTTGTTTCTGTTGATGCTGGTTAGGCAAAAAGTTTAGATCCACATTTCCATTCTGAGGGTTCGACATGATTGCAATAATATTTAGTCAAAGTGATTAGAACACACTATGTTGTTGTTGATGATGTTGGTATTATTGGTATTATTGATACAAAGAAAAGGGCTTGACTTGGAGTGGAGTGGAAGTAAGGAAGAAAGAAAAAAAACCAAATGATGGAAGATGTTTTAGTCCGATTCTTTTGATGATTATCAATGATTATTAAGGATTGGAATGCCTAGTTAGAAAATTATGATAATGAATGGAATATCGATAGGATGGAATGAAATGGAATGGGAGTATCTAGATATAAAGGGGGAAAAAGGCCACAGGTAGAATTGATCTGGTGACGATATATTTCCTTCTAATTGAAACAATTGAAATAACCAAAATCTCTTGTTGATACCCACTGATTAAATGATTAAACTTGTTAACTAATTGATGGGATCTGTTAATTGAATAATGTTCCCTATTATCTAAGTCGAATGCCAGTGAGTGAGTGGTGGTGGTGGTTTTGATCAATTAAATAACAAAACAAAAAAAAAGAACAAGAAGGGGGAAAAAAAAACCAGGGGAAGATGATGATGGTGATGATGATGAGAAAAGACAATTAAGAATTAACTTAATAGATGATATAAAAGAGATTTGAATATTAGTTTAAATAAATACAGGTATTACAACTGATGGAAAAAAAAAAACAGGTAGAAAGTGTTACAATAGGAAAATATAAGTTTATACACAGGTTAACACAAAATTACCCACTCCCACTCCCTCCCTCTCTCCCTCCCTCTAATTGACACAATTTTGTAAAAAAGCAGAGCAACCTTTCTGCGCTGCGTCGCTCGCTCGCTCGCTCGCTGTCAACGTCTCTCATCCCTATTGTCATATATACATATAGATAGCATGGGGTTTTTTTTTAGTTCTGTTACGTATAAATTGTAATAATAGTAGTTTTAATTTTACTTTATTATATATCTTATGATACCACTCCTAATTGGAAAAAAAAAAGAGAGAGAGAAGGAGAGAGACAGATGAGAGGTAGAGAGGTAGATAGAGATAAATTTCATGTATATATATAAATATGTATGTGGGGCAAGAAGTTATATGGGTTGTTGTTACTTTTACTTCTGTATTTGTTTGCCCATTTTTATATTCATTGTTATAATATATAAATATAAATATAAAGATATATATATATATATATATATATTAACACTGTATTCTAATAAGCAATTAGTAACTATATATATAAGTTCCCCCATTCATGCACCTAAATGAAAGAATGTTGGACCTCCCTCATGAATATATAGCGCTGCGCCCGGCCCGGCTCTGACAAGCCTAATAATTTGTCGGCGCGTCGATACCTATTGATCCAAACCGTTTAAACATCTCTGCACCAGTTAAGTTTTTTTGTGTTCGAATTAACAGAAATACAGAATGAATGAATCGGGTTCCTTTTAAACATATATATTATACATGCTAAACCTTTTAATCAATTGATCAATTGTGAACCTTTGTATAGACATATAATACATATATAGAGCAATTATCATTCCCATTCTAATACACACACATACATACACACATAATGCCAGCATATCATTCCACATTCCTAGCTGAGGAATCACAGGACACTAGAATAGTTGGTAACATTGCGATCCTTCCATTAAAAACCAAATTCAAGGGACCAGCATACCCATGTACTACAGATTATGATATCTTGGATGAAATAATTGACTTGTTCAGAGCTAACTCCTTCTTCAAGAACTTTGAAATCAAGGGTGCCTCAGACCGTATCTTGATTTACGGTATCTTATTCATCTCTCAATGTTTAAACACAATCAACTCCAACACCACAAAAAACGATGCTATTAGACAATTGACTAACTTATCACTAGATGATTTCAGCATCCCTGGTGACATCCGCTTCCCATTGAACTCCATGTACTTGCCTCCTGCTAACAAAAATGAAGAATTGTTTTTAAGACAATACTTGTCACAATTCAGACAGGAGTTATCCTCTAGATTGGTTGAAAGATTATACGCTGATTCAAATGATAAGCCAAGTAAATACTGGATGGCATTTGCCAGAAAGAAATTTATGAATAAGAGTTTATAAATCAAATAATTAAATCAACCCCACCGTAATGCCTCGATCTGTATAATTCACAACTTCTCTTCCCCTGTCTTTTTTTTTTCTTTCCGTTATTTTTCATTTTCCACTCATACATATATAATGTTGTTGCCTTTTTTTGTATAAAAATGAAACTCAAACTCCAAACTTTTTATTTAATTAAAAAAAAAGAGAGATCTATGTCTATATATAAAAGCTATGATACATAAAATAAATTAAAGACGAAAAGCATAAGCAAGAAATAATATGCAATCAAAGAGTATAGGTATCAAGAATTGAAACTTAAATGAAAAAGTAAAATGTAATGATGCAAGAATAAATACCGAAACGACAATCGAAAAAACAAAAAAAAAAAAACCCAAACAAAACCGGAAGAAGAAACCCCAAAATGCCAGTCAAATAGTGTACATAGAACAGTCTCTATATTCTAGTTCATTGACTAATTCTTGAACAACATTACTTTCAAAATCCCAGCCCAAGAGCATGCTCAACTTCAGGGACTTTAAACACGGTAGTCTGTCTTCACAAACAGCAATGGTAATATCATCAGGGTGAATTTTTGAACCCTGACCCAATAAACCCGATGCATCGATCACTAGCGTCTTCAAAGGTCTATCGTACTCCTCTAACTCGGGTAAAAGGTCCTCATCAAACAAATCTTTCGATATGTACTCGATGTTCATGTATAAATAAACCAAATTCGGACAATACAAGAACACAGTATCCATAGAGTTGGTTTTCAAACATGGCATTGGATAAAATATAGATAATCTCTTCAAATTGATACCGATCCTCATCAGTAAATCGTTAATCGCATCGGCATTGACATTAGGGCAGTGGGAAAACTCCAATGTTGTAATCGTATCAGGAAACCATGACCCTGTTAAAAATTCGTTAGTGATCCCACCCTGTAGTTTTAAATACCATAAGCTTTCAGGCCATTGGATCTCAAAATCTTCACAAGTGATAGATGATCTGGGAAATGATAATTGCTCTAAGTAATGAGCATTGCTGATGGAATGGAAAAGCTCCTTCAAATTAACAGTCTCTGAAACCAACCTCAAATCCAATATTTTCAACTTGCTACAAAGCCTCAAACTTATCAATGGCGATATACCAAAACTTGTCTGTGATGAAACAAAAACCTCTAGGGTTGGTGAAAATCTCCTTAATAACTTACTGACAAATGAATTCTTACCAGATTGCACGGTCTGTGATAAATCCAACACTTTAACATAATTGTTAAATTTCTTTCTGTTTGCGGGCAAGGCAATCATTTCCACAAACTTCGTAAAGTTCCTGCTTGTCAATTTAGGATCCTCATACAGCTTAGGTAGCAACATATAGTAGGTAGCCTTGCAAATCAATAGATGACTCAAACATGTAGGGTTCTTGGTTCTCATTAAAATTTCAATAACAAGTTCAAATGGTAATCTCATACCACGGTTTTTCATCTCATCCTCATCAACTGATAGCCCATTTTGTAATGCAATTGCAACCTTTAACACATCTGTTTTTCTAAACCTTGATACAGGCCATTCTTCACCATACCATTGTTCTGTAAATTGTGGTGTTTCTTCCTTCTTGTCTCCAGATTTGCCAAAATCTATGTCGTCTTCATTATTATCACCGCTTTCAGGATCCTGTACACCGTAGACGTATTTCTTGTAGTGAAGACCACGAGTCTTCTTTGGTCTTCTCTTATTTGCCATCTATTATAAAGGTGGAGAAATGGATGTGTATCCCTTTGATCAGCATAGGCCATTATATATTGTGATAAGATTGTGTGTTTGATTGATTATTAAGAAGAATATTATTATGCATGTGTAGGGGGAAAAAAAAGACCACACAATTTTTTTTATCCTGTCGGCACTTTATCAGCTCTATTTCTTGTCGAGCCACTCATACAGTCGATCCGTTCCTGCAAGAATAATATCCCTTATTAGCTCCACCCTTCGCTTGTATTGTTTCAAAGTGATAACTATTTCAGGTGGTAAAACAAGTTCCAATAGGATCTTAATGGTCATTTTAACTATATATAGCAAAGTGTGTTGTTGGCTTTCTTTCTGAGACAATTTGTTTACCTGTGTGTTCAATTCCTTCAATAAAGAATCGTTAATCTGTTTCAACTGATAAAACTCTCTGCGAAGTGTATCTGTATCCTTATGTAATTGCCTCTCTAAATAAACTTGCTTTTTTGTCAAATTGGCAATTTCAAAATTGGACGATTTAAAATCGAAGCTCAAGTGATCCATTTTCAGATTTAACCCTGTTAACAATCTTGAGTTAACAGTATACTGTTCCCGCTCTTCTATAATATTCTGTAACTTTGCATTATTTGAACTAGGTTTTTTGTTGAATGTCAACCTATCAATATTCATGAAACTTGATATGCCGTATATGACAATGAAGTAAATAAATTGTGTGTTGTTCACTAAAATGGAGGTACCAACCATCACCACAATAACTGTGTTCCAGAACTCCAATTTACTTTGTGAAAAGAATTCCCTACTTTTGCTCAAGAAAATGGACGTTCTTTCCTGCAACAAATCCATATCCAAAGGTAACCCAAAATAAAAGAAAAACAATATAAGTGAGAGGCCAGATATTAAGATTCCATTTGATGTTGTTGTGTTAAATATTGAATCAAGTTGTGTTCTGAGATAACAGATTAAAATAAAGGAGATGCAAACTATTCCTAGCCTTAGACCATCTGTAATGGAGAGTTTCCCCGTCTTGTCAATAGTTATTGATGAAGTAGATTTGTCACTGGGTTTGAGTAGATTTGCTTCCTCATTTTCCTCATCATTTAAAGAGCTTGCAATACTGATAGTTGAAGAAATAGATATCTCATCATCTGCGGTGTAATTCCCATCATCTTGTTCTCTTTCATTTCCGTCCAGTGTGGTTTCGTATTTAGGTGATAAGTCTTTTAATTTCACAGAGAGTAATCTTCTTCTAATATGTGAGTACATGGGTAACTACTAAGTTTTCGAATTCAGTTATCCTATTATAGGTTCATTAACAGTAAACATATGAAAAGGAGAAAGGAGAAAGAGATAAATACCTAATGGTGGCATGTATAATACAAAGCTCCCAATATTTCCTTCCTTTTATCTTTTTGTCACGTGATACGTAATACAGGGTGAGTAACCCTTGTTAAAAACCACGTGAGAAAGACGTGCCTGTAAAAATTTTCCAGATTTTCTCAAAGTAGAAATAAATTGTAATTTTTTTAAGGAAAAAGAGAGAAACGTCTTGAGACAAGTAAAAAAGGAGTTTACAACGTACCCTACCTTTACCTGCCATTATTTCAACTTTGATATACACGCATACTCACGTTACATATATCTATATATTCATAACATCAACACACAATGGTTTTAGTTCAAGATTTATTACACCCATCCCCTGCTTCTGAGGCCCAAAAGCACAAGTTGAAGAACTTAGTTCAATCCCCAAGATCATACTTCATGGATGTTAAGTGTCCAGGTTGTTTGCAAATCACCACTGTCTTCTCACATGCTCAAACTGCTGTCACTTGTGACTCTTGTACTACTGTGTTATGTACTCCAAGTGGTGGTAAGGCAAAGTTGTCTGAAGGATGTGCCTTCAGAAGAAAGTAGATTTAATATATGATCTGTTTTTGCCACACAATTTAAAATTCAAAATTCTTCAATATATCTACTATTAATACATCTAAGTTTAATAGTAGTATATCAATAATATAAATTCACTTCATCACAATTCATCGTCTTTCTATCTGTTCATCAACATTGTAATAATTTCAACATACATTGGATTAGACTTTCCTCCCCTCTCTGTACCCGATGAATGCACATAAATTACACCACAGTCTTCTAAGATATACTTTTTCATGAATATACTTGAATCATATTGTCACTCATATCAATAATGTCCAGATAATTTAAACTGGTCATTGTTTCATTTGTATCATTTGACACATCCACATTTTTTTGTTTTAACTTATATTTTTTTTTTCTTTATTTTTGGGCTTCATATAATTACCAATTATGAAACTTATTTTGGGCGTTGGTCTTTTTTTCTTTATCACATTCTTTTTATAGTTCTACTTATGATTTGCTTAATAATATCTCTTCTAGAATATGAAATTTTTAAAAAGAATTGGAACCTGTAAATTAGTTGTTGTTTAAAACTGTAACTCCGAAAGATCTTTTTAGTATTTGATTAAGATGGTTATTAATACTACTTTTACTATCTTTTCCGATTAATACAAAGTATCATCATCTATACCCGCATCAGTTATTCAATGAAAGTGTTTCTAATAAATTATAGAAGAAGTTAGTATAAAATTATAAATGATGTTAAATGTTGAAGGGTTGATTTTTCAGGTGCTGTATGTGGGCTGTGGAATCCGAGACATGTCATATATTCTAAGGGTCGGAAAAAAAGGCTCCATCCTTACTAACTTTTACCTTAAATTCATCTACTTTTTTCATCAATAAAGAGCTATCCATTTCACTCAATTCATTAATGACTGATAGCTATATATGTGAACAAGTGAAATCTTTGATATATTCAGAGACAGAAGGAGAAAGAAATGTTGAGATTGTGGAGTTGTCAAATCCAGCAACATTGATTCCTCCACCACATAGGAAACCAGTGGTACTTACAATTGCTGGTTCAGATCCAAGCGGAGGAGCAGGAATAGAGGCTGATTTAAAAACTATTACTTCGTTGGGATGTTATGGGTTGACTTGCATCGATGCACTAACGGTACAAAACACAAGTGGGGTTAAAGGTAAATCAATTACAAAGTATGAAGTCATAGATCACATACTCAAGAATAATTTTGAAGATTTCCCACTTGTTGATGTGATTAAAGTGGGGATGGCCACTACAGAAGTCTCCCAATGGTTTGAAAAGAATTTTGACTCTTATTCTGAACAGGTGAAATATGTGGTTGTTGATCCTATAATTAACTCTAGCTCTGGGTTCAATTTAGCTAAATTGCAATTAGTCAAAAGCTGTATCTCATCAATTTATAGTAGGACAACATTGCTTACCCCAAATTTTAACGAGGCATTAACATTAATACATATTTTAGGATATGACTGCAAAGAGAAATTTGGAGAAGTTGATTCAATAGCAAAATTTGAGGAAATCTGTAAGTTTCTAACGGACAAACTCAAGTGTCAGGCAATTTTATTAAAAGGTGGACATCTTCCGGAAATTGAAGAAGGGCTCACCTACGAAATACTATACAATGCATTGACAGAAAAGACAACTGTTTATAAGCATTATAAATTGAGCCATATAAAAAATAATCATGGCACTGGGTGTACCTTAAGCTCAGCAATTTCTAGTTATTTGGGACTGGGGTATGATTTGGAAAACGCTGTGCGATTGGGTATAGTTTATGTTCATTGTGCGTTAGTAACTGCTGATGAAACTATTGGTAAAGGGGCTGGACCTTTGAATCATCTTTGGCCTTTACAATAATAACAGATTTGCATATAAAAGTTTCATTAATAGAGTTTATAATATATATTATAAATAGATGCAGCGGGATTTATACAGTAACCAAAAACACAAAACAAGAAAGATGCCTAATGCATAAATAAATATTGTAGAACCTCTTTAATGAGAATGGTTGAACAAATTAAATAAATTAAAAGAATATTAAGGTTCAAATACATGTATGTATTGAGTGGAAATTATGGGAATGAAGTGTTCTTGCAAGGGAGCTTATTGAATGTCTTCTGCAAAATTTCTTTCGTTTTAAACAAATTAGTTATTCTCAATCTTTCGTTGCTTAAATGGGCATTATCTGATGATTGACCAGTAGGTAAATGAGCAGCTTCACAATTGAATGTTTTCTCTAAGAATCTGATGGAAGGAATTGATCCACCTTCTCTAATGTATAAAGGTTCCACTTCCCAAGCTTCTTGCAAATTCTTGTAGAGAATTTTGTATGCAGCATTATCAATATCACCTAACCAAGGTTCGGCTTCATGAACAATGTTGATCTTCAAGTGATTCTCAGTTTTTAATTTGTCAAAGCATGAAGTGATGTAGTTAATCAAATTTTCCTTAACTTCTTCAACATCTTGATTAGGGACAATTCTAATAGACAATGAGGCAGTGGCAGATTGTGGAATAACAGTTGAATTTCCTGGACCAGACACATTAACTCTGTGGATTGTCAAAGAAGGTAATCTCCATTTCGTCATTAGCTCGTTAATCTGAGAACCTTTCACCTTCTTTATAATCTGTTGATAGAGTTTTAGTTCATCTTCATTGGCTTCTTTGATGGTACTGTAAAAGTTCGGCAATTTCACTCTGCCTTCATCATCATTAAGCTTGGACAAGATGTTAATCAAGTCAATTGTTGGTTCTCTAGACAAGCCACCGTCAACACCAGAATGTCTATCTGGTTTATCAGAATAAATGGCAACATCTGCAGCAATCACACCTCTTAAACCATAATTCAAACAAGGAACGTTTTCATCTAGCCAATACGAATTACTTAGCAAAACCCAATCAATGTCACCAATTAATTCTTTATTTTTCAACACAACATCCTGAAACCCATATGATCCAGCTTCTTCTTCACCCTCAATCAAGAAAATGACATCGGCCTCTAACTCACATTTCCTATGTAGTTCAGACACTGCATACATGGCAGCTAAAAGTGGACCCTTATTATCACTTGCACCTCTAGCGTACAAATAACCATTAATAGGTGTCAATTTAAAAGCATCAGTATTCCAAGAAGTATCTCCCTCACTAACTTCAATCACATCGTAGTGTCCGTACCATAGAATTCTAGGAACGATACCATCACGCTTAGGTTTGTTGGCCTTAAATAACGAAAACACCACTGGATTGGCATCAATAACAGGTAACAATTGAGTCTTTGAGGCGCCTAGTTTCTTAGATAAAATACGTAGAAAGTTGGCGCATTGTCTTGATTCTTCAATAAATAATTCAGGATGCTTGGAGACAGTCTTATAACTAACCAATTTTCCAAGAACTTCGATCATTTGATCAAATGAAGTAAGTTCAATTGGGTGGTACATAGAGTCAGCCTCACAGTGTGAGTCTAATGAAAGTATACTCCATAGGGCAACGGTGTGGTCTGTAGCTGTTGTAACTAAATATGGTACACCATTCATTTGGAACACCTTAACTGCAAGGCATGATTTTCCCTTATGAGAGGACCAATTAGAATTCACTTCACCCTTTAGTAACCATTTGGTGGCACCTTCTTTTTCTGTTCCTTTGAATAGGAAGTTATTAAATAAAGCTAAAGAGTTAATATCACCTTCATCGGTCTCAAATGACTTAATCAACTGAAATGTTGATAAATCCCAAACTTTAACACCTCCATCGGTTAACCCACAGTAAAGGGTAACATCTCCACGGCCTTTAGCCAAAGATAGAACAGAGTCTTCACAGTCCAATGAATGGAGTAAACAAATTTCGTTAGCTTCTGTCAAACCCCAGATTTTCACAGCACCATCACCCCCAGCACTGATTAAAACATCATGGTACTCTTCAGGAATATTATCTCCCAATGGATGGTCTTTTTCATTCAAATTTGTTATGGTTTCCATGGCATACACATAACCATAGTGAGCGTAGGATATTATATTTTTCGATGGAATTTCAATCAATGTACAAGATTTGCCCAAATGCTCGTATGTGTCTTCTTCTGCTAGCCTGCGGTGTTGGTCCCTTCTTGAATCAAAAAACTTGTCCGGTCTTCTTGATGGCATTGAGGATGTATCAGTCTGGGAAGATGATAATTCCAGATGGACATAAGATATTGAAGCATTTTGGGCACCAATGAAAACGGTCTTCTTTTTGCTCATCCAAGAGATTGAGAATATATCACCAATATCGATTAGTGAGTAAATAACGTGGGTTGGCTGTATAGTAGTTCCAGAGTCGGAAGAGACATTTTCAATTTTAGAAATATCCCATATCTTAACCAATGAATCGGCACCACCACTAAATAGGAAAGTACCACAGTCACTGACATTTAAACATAAAACGGACCCTGAATGAGCCTTAAACTCGGTCTTTCTCTGGTATGTCACAAGATCAAAAACTAATATTTCTGAATCCTGAGTACCACAGAATAAAAGTTTCTTTTCAGGTGAACAAGAAACACAAACAATGGATTGATCATTTGTCCATTGATGGAGTGATGTTGCTTGTTCTGTTACAGATGATGATGAGACTAGTGATGATGAGTCAATAAAATTGGGTGTACTCTCTGGAGTAGCTGATCTTGATGAGCAGGCGGTATTTTGTTGATATGGAGCCAAACTAGATGAGTAGCTTCTTCCCGTTTTTATTGGCAAGTGCCTGAGTTCTGATAAATCCCTCCCAAAGACAGGAGATGATGACAGGCTTGGATATGATGTTCCCATTTGCTAGTTATATATCTCGTTATATATGTGAACTTGTCTTCTTTTTTTGTTGATTATGTTCGGCGAAAAAGGAAGAAAAAATTGTGGAAGTATAGAAAATAGAGAGTATTCTTCGATTGAAAACTGGTAAATTAAAAGACTTGACTTCACCAGAGAGGGTTCAAATTATCGCAGATCTTTGGATGCAGATTATGTAGTGTAAGTATATCTATATATATTTGTTTGTTTTTCTTAAAGATGTCAAAATCTTTCAAGACATATAATTTATAACAAGTTTGTCATTTCCTAAGATGATGTTAAACTGTGGCTCGCCTCTGTGTTTTCTTTTTTTTTTATTTCTTTTTTTTTTTGCTTTTTTTTTGGGTCTTTTTGGCAGATGGGGCTCTTTCGGCTGTAGTGCCATTCCTAATGGAGAAGAAATTTATCCCATACGTAGAAGGAACTGTATAATTGAAACCGTACTATTAGCACTAAAGTAGATGTGTATAATCCCAGAAATAACAACCCCCCCTAGTGTAGAGACCATATATAATAGTAATAAAGATATTTCGAGCAAACATTTTTCTAGCGGTGAGCACTCTTTCTTTTCGATTTTACTCCTTGATTTCAGGGTAAATTGGTAGCTTCAGGATCCCAGAAGCAGATACATTTCTACTAGCAACAGTTTCACCTACTTCTTGACTGATATGGTTTTAATTGAATGATCCCAAGAACTATTTTTCAGCCTTTAAATGGTTATTTATATCTGGTTCTTCCAACTTCATAAAATATTATACAAAAATTCTTGAAAACAGTTCAGTACTTTTTTGTTAGCCTGTTTGAAAGGTAAATTCGCATATTACAGTATCGAATATGTGTGGATAAAGAGTTTATCAATTTTTCAACAGTTTGTTTCGTGCTATTTTCAAATCAAAACCAAGATCTATTATTATTTTTAATTAAACATACTACACAATAAACTGAACTTCTCGTGATTTCTTAATATTTCTATTTTCCTCGATATATTTCACTTCTTATATATACTTATCTACGAGTAGATCAATGTATATATTCATGAATTTCTTTCATAAAGCTTCAACACATCAATTGGGGCTTGAATAAATGAAAAGAAGTAGATTTGTTTTTCATAAAACCTTTTTTTTGAGATAATTACAGATTATAGATGCCTGTGAGAATTTTTTTATCGTACAAAGCCCTTATGGCCAAGTTGGTAAGGCATCACACTAGTAATGTGGGGATCCTCAGTTCAAATCTGAGTGAGGGCATTTATTTTTTTCTACTTTACGTCCGAAGTTTTTTTTTCCCTCCAAAAAAAAGAGAGAAAAAAATAACTGAATAAAGAAAGTGGCAACTACTTCGACTTTATGTCATTGTATCTTCATTGCTAACTGATCAATTTCAATTCAATTATCTTTCATTAATTATAATCAAACTTATCTCTTTTAGAAGGTAGTTATCATTATACTGAATTAAAGAAAAAAAAAAGAAAGAGATTATCTTTTGGTTGCTTTTATTAATATATATATTTGGTAAGGAAAATTCACAGATTAATATTCCAATATTTTATATATATTCCATATATTCACATAGGTTTATATAATTTTAATATAGCAAACAAATACACTTCCCCTTCTATCTTTATCTACTATATAAGATACAAAGAATATACTACTTTGTGTACTTGTATCCTGTTGTAATATCAATTTAGTCTAGCTTTTACTTAACATTACCTTTTACAACTTCATTTGGAGGTTTTTATTATATATAGATAGATAGATACATACTTAAATATTACTAAGATGTCTAACTTTGACGACGACGAAGCATTATTTGATGATATTTATGATGAAGATGAATCCAAGGTTGAAGCTTCCAAGGCACCTGAGAATGAATCTAAGTCGGAAGATCATTCTGCTGAGCAACCAAAACCTGCAGTGTTAGATAATAATGGAGCTGAACAGAAAACATCTGCTACTGAAGCATCAACATCAGAATCCTCTACACTCCCACAACAACCTGTTTTATCACAAGAGCAAAATGCTCAACAACTATTCTCGGCTTTGGCAGCTTTCCAGAACCAACAGCAAACAGAGGGGGGTCCACAACTACCTCAGCTGCAACAACAATTACAGCAGATGCAACAGTTGCAACAAATGCAACAACAACAACAACAAAATCAATACCAACCTCAGTCACCAGTGCCACCTCCACCAGCTTACCAACAACAACAACAACAACAACCACAACATCAACAACAACAGAATAATAATAAAGATGCAGGTAAAATGTTTATTGGTGGATTAAACTGGGAGACTACAGAAGAAGGATTAAAAGATTATTTCAGCCAATACGGTGATGTTATTGAATTAAACATCATGAGGGATACAAATACTGGTAGATCTAGGGGTTTTGGATTTTTAACTTTTGCTTCTCGTGATAGTGTAGACAATGTTGTCAAAAAGACTCATATACTCGATGGTAAGGTCATTGATCCAAAAAGAGCAATTGGTAAAGATGAACAAGAGAAGTCAGGTAAAGTTTTTGTTGGTGGTATAGCACCAGATGTTACTCCTGAAGAATTCAGAGAATATTTTGCCCAATACGGTGCCATTGTCGATTCTCAATTGATGCTGGACAAAGACACTGGTAAGTCTAGAGGTTATGGTTTTATCACTTATGAATCAATGGATGCTGTGGACGAGGTGACACAAAACAAGTACGTTATGTTCCACGGTAAACAAATGGAGATTAAAAAAGCTGAGCCAAGAGCTGTTCATAATAGAAACGTTGCTGCACAACAGGCACAACATTTACAAAGCCAACAACAACAACAACAGCAGCAAATGATGACAAACCCAATGATGCAAATGGGTGGTTACTACAACCAAGGTAACATGTCTCAATATTGGCAACAAATGCAGCAGATGCAACAGTATTGGATGCAAATGCAACAAATGCAACAAACTCAATCGCAAGATGGTGATGGAGGTGTTGATGAGCCATCAACCGGTAGCAACAATGTTCCCGTGGGCAATAGAAGAGGTAATGACTACGGAAACTTCGGTAATGGCAGTGATAATGGTGGCAACAACAGCGACGATTATGATAGAAACCAGGGAGATGATTTTGCAAATGATGATGATGATGTTGTCAACCCTCAAGAACAAACAATTAAGTTACCTTCTGGTCCTAAGAACATGAGAGAAAGACAAAATTTCAGAGGTGGCTTTAGAGGAGGAAATGGCAGAGGCAACAACTTCAGAGGTGGATCCAGAGGAAGAGGTGGCTATAGGGGAAGAGGTGGTTATAATAACAGAGGTAAAGGCTTCCATCCTTATAATCGTAACAACAGAAGCTAATAAATATGTTGTTCTATTGAGATCTTTGACGGCCCCATTTGTTCTGTGTTATAAATTATTAATTTGTTTAAATTAGCTTGTACATTTAAAATTAGTTTATAGTTCCATATAGACTAGAAAAAAAAAGATTATTATTTCCCATTTTGCTATTATTATATTGCAAAGGCTATGTTACTTACATACTTGTTAAATACCCCCAAAAAAGAACTGAAAACCCGAAAAAAAAGGAAACTAAAAAACCATATCTCTTTTCACCTGCTCCCCATACTTAAGAAAAAAGTGAAAAAAAATAGATACGCATCACGTGACCAAATAAAAAATAATTTTTTTTTTTTTTTCAAAATTTTTTTATCAGTTTTAATATCATATTATATATATATTTTAAATATATTAGTTGTTTTTTATCATTATATTCGTTGTAAAACCAGTAAATAAACCACTCTAGTTAAATAAGTTAAACAATTCAATACATTATGTCTAGCAGTGACGAAGAAGATTACGATATTGCCTCCAATTTGGCAACTGGCGATTTAATCAACGGTACAGGTTCAGATTCTGACAATGATCAAAGCTCCGATGAGGATAACCAAGACTATGACATTCAAGATGAAATTCTAAGTTCAGACGATGATGATGATGACAATAAAAAGGAAGAAGAACCAAAAAGCAAGAAACAAAAGACACAAACAAAAACAAAGGCGAAGGCAACTGGAAAGACTACATCTGCTGCTGCTACGTTCCCATCTCTTGAGCTGAGTGATGATGAGGAATCCTCCAATGCTAACAGAGACACAGAACTAGAGTATTTTGCTGCTATTAACCAACAAAATGCAAAGAAGGCTAAGGCAGGAACATTCGCCTCATTTGGACTATCGAAATTTATTCTCACAAATATAGCAAAGAAAGGTTACAAGCAACCAACACCAATCCAAAGAAAGACCTTACCATTGATTGTCTCCAATAGAGATGTTGTGGGTATGGCTAGAACAGGTTCCGGTAAAACTGCTGCATTTTTACTACCGTTAGTGGAAAAATTGAAAACACATAGTGCAAAGATCGGTACCAGAGCTGTTGTCTTGTCACCATCAAGAGAATTGGCATTACAAACATATAGGCAATTGAAAGAATTTTCCAGGGGTTGCGATTTAAGATCCTTGTTGTTAATCGGTGGTGATTCACTGGAGGACCAGTTTAGTGCGATGATGAATAATCCTGATGTTATTGTTGCCACTCCTGGTAGATTCTTACATTTGAAGGTTGAGATGCAATTGGATTTGAAGTCTGTTGAATACATTGTTTATGATGAAGCTGATAGATTATTTGAAATGGGTTTCGCTGAACAATTGAACGAATTACTTGCATCATTGCCTCCAAAGAGACAATCCTTGCTTTTCTCCGCTACATTACCTAGATCTTTAGTTGATTTTGCAAAGGCCGGGTTGATTAATCCTGTTTTGGTGAGATTAGATGCTGAATCTAAAATTTCTGACAACTTGGAAATGGCATTTATCACCACAAAGAGAAATGAAAGAGAGGCCAATTTATTCTTCTTATTGCAAGAAGTGATCAAGATGCCAACTGCTACGCCAGAGGAATTAGCCAAGTTGGAAAGCGCTAATAACCAAGCAGACTCATCGGATGATGATTTATCAGATTCAGAAAATAAAAATAAAAAGAACAGAAAGAGAAAGTACATCAAGAGAGAAAGAATGCCAAAGGCCAATGAATTACCAACTGAACATTCGACTATTGTGTTTGTGCCAACTAAACATCATGTTGAGTATGTCACTTTGTTATTAAGAGAAGCTGGGTATGCTACTGCCTACATTTACGGTTCATTAGATCAATACGCAAGAAGAAGACAGTTGTTAAACTTCAGAGGTGGGTTGTGTCCTGTGTTAGTTGTCACTGATGTTGCTGCCAGAGGTATTGATATTCCAGTGTTGGCTAATGTGATTAACTATTCATTGCCTTCATCATCTAAGATTTTCATTCATAGAGTTGGTAGAACTGCCAGAGCTGGTAATAAGGGTTGGGCATTTTCAATTTTGAATGAATCAGAACTACCATATTTATTAGACTTGGAAATCTTTTTAGGCCGTAAGGTGTTGTTAACTCCAATGCACGAGAAGAAAATAGAACTAATGAAAAGCAAGTACCAACAAGAACACAGTGGATCTTTAAGTGGATTCATCGAGCCTAAAGTGCCGTACACCGAGAGACTTGTGTTGGGATCATGTCCAAGACCTCGTTTAGAGGGAATGCAAGATATGTATGAAACCATTTTGAAGCACAATTATGAGCTAGGTACCTTGAAGAGTGTCGCTGAGAAGGGTGAGAAATTATACTTTAGAACAAGAACTGCTGCATCTGCAGAATCATTGAGAAGAGCTAAAGAGATTATCAATGCTGGATGGGATGAGCAAAATTTGTTATTTGGTCAGAATTTGGAATTGGAAAAGGAGTTGTTTTTGGCCAAGTTACAGAATAGAAGTAACAAGGAGACTGTGTTTGAGTTTTCCAAGAAGGATGATTCTATGATGGACTTGATGCATAAGAGAAGAAGACAAATTGCGCCAATTCAAAGAAAGGCCAAGGAGAGAAGAGAGTTGCTAGAGCAGGAGAGAATGTTAGGATTAAACCATTCGTTAGAGAATGAAATTTTGAAGAGTGATCCAAATGAGGTTGGTTACAAAACTGTCAATGAAGAGGAATTATTAAATGAATTTGAGGATGGTGATGCTGTGTTATCTGAGTCCACTAAGAAGAGCAAGATAAAGAAGACCACTTATAGGGACCCAAACTTCTTCTTGCCACATTATGCGCCAGCATCGAGCTTCCAAGATCAACAACTGTCATTGGATGCAGGTTTCACCAATGCTGCTAACCAAGCTGCATTTGATATTGATGCAGATGATGATAAGATCCAAGTTCACAAGCAAACTGCAAAGGTTGTCTGGGATAGAAAGAAGGGTAATTATGTTAAGAACCAAGATGACAGAAAGTACATTATTGGTGAATCTGGTCAAAGACTTCCTGCATCGTATAGATCTGGTAAATTTGACGACTGGAAACAACACAATAAGGTTAGTTTCAAGGTTGGTGCAAGAGAGACCAATTCCTCCGCAACTGGTGCTAATGGTACTGAGCTACAAGGTAAGAAGGTTAGAGGTAGATTCCAACACAATAAGGTGAAGGCACCTAAATTACCAGACAAGTCAAGAGATGATTACCAAACACAATTAGCCAAGGTGAAGAAGGCCGTTGAGGGAGGTGTTCAAGTGAAGGGATGGCACAAGCGTGGTGCTGCTAAGAGTGAATTGAGATCTACTGAAGATATTAGAAAGCAAAGAGAGATCAAGGAGAAGAGACAAGCTAAGAATGCCAGACCAAGTAAGAAGAGAAAGCATTAGGCTACCTTCATTCAAAACAAAACAAAAAATCCATTGTAATTGTCCTTCACTTTTTAATTCCTTTTTTTTTTCAAATTTGTTTATAGAGTTGTACCTTTTTTAATAATATTCGTATTTTTATATATTACGAAATAAACAGTTTCATCATCTTCCCCACCCAGTGTTGGTAAATGTAAAATTGCAAAATTTTAAAACAATGGCATTTGTAGGGAGTGCCAGATCTAAGTGTATGAGGGGTTCTGTTCTCCGGTACATATGAATACTCAAAGGGGACCACAGATATCGAGAGTGGTGAAAAATGAGTGATTATCCTTTCTTCATCAATCAACTACTGTACTTCATGTAATCTACAAACCAATATACCTATATATATATATATATACTGTGGTAAAATTGTTTTCTTCTTCAATCTCATTTAGGGGTTCTTATTTTTCAAACAACCGATTACATTTTTTTTTTAATCTAGCTCACATATATTTCATATTAAATATTTTAACGGAATAACTCCATATATTATACAATGAGGGGGTGGGACACTAAGAGAGAAGGGGGGGGGGGTTGATTTTCCGTACTCTTTTGCTCTAAGCACTCATAATGAAAAAAAATATATACACAATATCTGCTTTACGAGATCAGTGAATGGAAAGAGATGTGGATTGATAAATGTAGGTATGATGCATAAATGATGTATATATATATATATGCAATGAATGAACCAATAGATGTGCTCACCTTATTTGCTTGTATATATGGAATAGTACAAAAAAAAAAGAGGAGATGGAGATGCCTAATTTTCGCAGAAAAGTTGAAGGGAAAAGGGGGAAGAGGAGAAGGCGAAGAACTAGTCCTTCCAAAGAAATGATCTATTATCCTTTAAACCTGGATGCTACTCATGTGTATAAAGGATATGATCTTGTTATCAAGATATATGGATGTCATATCATATCATATCATATCATACTACTCCGGTGTCAGAGAAGTGATCTGAAAAGATGGGATAGCATTCTCAACCTTTTCCTCCCCGGAGATTGATGATCCATTATATATACACACATGTATATTATAAAAATGTGTCATATATATTACCACTTTGTCGACATCGATCATTTCTTTAAATTACGTACACCCCCACCTCCAAATAGTTCATCTTACAGAGAAGAATATGTATGGCTAAAAAAAAAAAAACGAAAAAAAAAAACGGCGTAGGACCTCTTCTCGTCGGGCACCGAGAAAAACTTTCACACCGGAGGACAACTCCGAGCCATTTGGAGCCATTTGTATGGGAGTACAATCAATCAAATTTGTAGGAGTCCTATAATAGGTTATAGGACTCCTATCGTTTTCAATTTTAATTGTCAACTCCAATACCGTCTTTTCCTTCGGAGTGGGAATGGGGAAGAGGGGAGGGGGGTGGTTTTTCATTTGGTGTACAGCCATCAATTCCATCAGTTCTTCTGGGTTTTTTCAGTTAATCATCCATCGGCTTATTGTATATTTCTTTCATTCTATTAGTGGTGTATTGTTAATATGTATATTGTTGTTTCGTTGCATTATTTATGGTTATTTGTTTTAGAATTACCGAACATATATATATATATAGATATATATTGGATATACCATATGTATATAGAGATCACCGGAGTGGAGGAGTATCTTGGATTGGATCCTATCAATTTTTTTAGTGAGGGTAAATACTTTTGAAATCTGAAACATATAGAAAAAAGAGAGAGGATATAATATAATAATAATACAGTCAATCGGGTTTTGATAATTGGTAAAACAGAAAACATTCAAAAAAAAAATTAAGGACTTCGATAAGATGCGGTAAAAAGGGTAAACCATCAACATGTATGCGTGTAGAGAGCGAGGGAGGAAAGGATAGCTTTTATAATATCAAGCGTCTACTATATATATATATGTATCCACACATCTATCTATTTCATCTTTATCATTCCATACAACCATATGATTTATTGAGATATAAGTCGAGCTTATTATATATATATATTGTGTATATAGAGTATAATCTACCACCCAGAAGGTTCAACCTCATCATCTCCACTGAGGAAGGAAGGTGGGGGAGGAGAACGAGTACCCAGGGTCCTTTTAACTCAATACGGTAGTCACCCCCTTTCCCTCTCTTCCTCCCCCCCCCCCCCCCCGGTGCTTCTCTTTTCTTCCTCTATCCCTCTCTCTCTCTCTTTCTTTCTCTACATCTTTTCGGAGATCTGGTCAAATTCCGAAGATTACCATACATAGCCGTTGTAGAGAGCAAAGTTAAAAACAGCTGAAAAAGGCAAAATCAACGGGCAATAGATAAGCCTGGCCAAATAGTAGTTGAAAGTGTTAGTGGATGCAGCTATTTCTAATTATAAAAATATTATTTATTTATGAAATTTTTTTGTGTGTGTGTGTGGGAGTGTTTTTTTTTTTCTAGCAACCGTACATAATATATATATACGGAAGGAACTTTTTTGTTAACAACAGCTGTCTGATAATTTCATGTTTAAATAAACAGTATAATAATTTATTTATACAGTTTATATATATATATATATACACATTAATGATTATTACTCATATATATTTATGTAGATGTAGTAGTTATCTCCAAAGTCGCACCCGTATCACTCCCTCGATAGCTCTCTCGCCCTCCCCGTCCGATCCCTCTCTAATATGACCATGAGGGTTGCACTGAGTGTTGAACTGAACACGGGGCGTGGAAATTAGAACCACGCACACCCCCTCACCCTATGACTAAAACTCCTTGTCGAATTGTCCACCCCGTGATGGGACGTCGCACCCGGGAACCTCCTCTCTCTCTCTCTCTCTCTCGATATCTATATCTCTCTCTATGAAACAGGAGCCGACATCGCCTAGCCGTGCATGCACATACTAGGACTCCGACCGGATTGCCCACCTCCCAAATGGTTACACCCTCTCCCCTCTTTTTTTCTTTCTTTCTTTCTTTCTCTTCTTCCTTTTTTTAACATCATTTCATATACATTTTGCTTCTTCTCCGTGGTGTGGACTTTTAATTTTATCTGTTTCCCTTTCTCTTCTTTTAGTACATTACATAGATGTGTTACACAGGGTGTGTTTTTGAACATTATTATATTCAACCATCTAAGGTGTATAAGGGCTTTTTATATAAATTTGAATCATTATCCCTCTGTTTATTTTTATTTTTTTTGCTCTTCTTATTTTAGGGGTTTACCTGTGTTTTTTTTATTACTATTATATTTTGATCTCATTACCTTTTACATAACTAGTCTACCT
>PPHW02000002.1:57491-149925 GCA_003705225.2 Ambrosiozyma vanderkliftii
CTCTTCCTTCTTTTTTTTTTTAATAATTTTTTTTTCTCTTTATCCTTTTATTCAAGATATGGAGTATCAAATTAGTTCACCTCCTTCATCATTACTGATGAACTCTGCTAACAATACTGCTCAAAACTTTTTGATCAACAGCAACACTAATAATAGTGTCAACGCAACTGTCAAAAACAAGAGCACCGCCTCCAACAATAGCGGTGTAGTCAACAATGGAAATCTTCCTTATCGTTTAACCACCACTTCCACAAACAATCACCTGCCTTACCCTTCTGCTGCACCACCACCACCACAACCAACACACGTTCCGTCATATCAACTCCATAACCATACCACTCAAACCTCCTCCCCTTTTCCTAATCATAATCATCATAACAATGAACCTCTCACCTTGGAGAAGAAATGTTTTGAATTGAAGAAGGATATTAAACCATGGTTACAAGCTCAACTAATCTCTAGAGGTATTCATATTGTCATTGAAAGATCTGATGATAGCAAAATTGTGTTTAAATGTAAGACAAATATTGGATTTAATAACCCCTCAAGAAATAATGGAGTTTTGAAATCATCATCATCCATTACTAAGGATACCCATAATAGAAGACATAAGGGTACTTGTCCATTTAGAATTAGAGCAAACTATTCTCTAAGAGCAAAGCAATGGTCAATTGTTATAGTGAATGATCAACACAATCATCCTCTTTACCCACTTCGTATGTCTCCCGCTGCCAACAATTTATCTGTTTCATCTTCATCCTCATCAGGCTCCTCCTCCTCTTCCTCCACAACCGCTTCTTCCCTGGGTAATAATAAACCTTTGCTCACATCTTTTTCTAAAAATTCATCAACACCTGCTGCATCATCTTCATTCAATCAAAGACTTTCATATGGTCCAACGAATTCTTTATTAATGGCTGCACAGACAGTTAACTCTCAAAGTGGTAATAATACCAATAACAATCTTTCCACTGATACTATGTTGCCAAAATTCCAACTACCTTTACTACCTAATTTTGTTACTACTCCACAGCAACAACAACAACAACAATTATCTATGTTGCAACATAATACATCTAATACTGCTACTACTACCACTAATAATAATGTCAATACCTCCACTTCTGCTGCCCCTGAATCATCTACATCTTCTCCTGGTTTATCATCATACACTGATGCTTCCATGTTTGCTTCTGCAGCTACCAATAATTCTTCATCTGGAGCAGGTGTTGGTGTTTCAAAAGTGCGGAACTCTTCATCATCATCATCCTCAGGGTCTCCTGTGCTTCTTTCAGCTTCAGCTTCTGCTAATAATCAATCTCCGAAACAACAGCAACAACCTCAAATGCTGTTACCACAACAGCAAGATAATTTATCTGGCGCTAATAAACTGAATATTTTGCACTTGAATGTCAGCAACATGTTAGTTCATTTAACTTCATCTAACTTGTCTGAAACAATGAAGGAGGATACATTTAAAAGAGTGTTGAACACCTTGAAGGATGCCTTGAATTCAAGTAAATCTCTGTCACCACCCACAGCTACTACTGGTAACAATAAGTTGAACTCTGCTAGTTCCCCAATTTCTGGTGTCAACAGTCCTCAAAATAATGGTAACTTGATGGGCTATTCGTACAGCAACTACACAACTACCTCTTCGAATGGTACTTCGAATCCTGCATTGAACCATCTATCTACATCAAATATCCCTCCTGTGATTTCGGGTGCTGTTAATACCCAACCGCAAGCTCAAACACAACAACAACAACAGCAGCAACAACAGCAACAGCCACAGCAACAACAATCGCAACAACAACAACAACAACAACAACAACAACAACAACAACAACAACAACAACAACCAGTTGAACAAAAAATCTCATTGCCATCTTTGACTTCCTCGCTTCACACTTCTTTCCAGCCAATTAAAACCCCTAATACCATGAACAACTCTGGCTCCTCTTCAAACTCATCATCTAAGACTCCTTCGTCAACGGGATTGACTGGATCGCACCGTCATGCAACATCAGGTTTAAATGGACACAACAATGTTGGTGCATCTAATAACTCATTTGGTCAGTTTTACCTGTGATGATTTGACTGTTCTACATATACGCCACCCAACTTCTTTACTGATTGAAAACCAAAAAAAAAGCTATCAATATAGACATTCATAGTATTCTCTAATTTTCCTTCCCAATTTATTGTTTGCTGCTAGTGTTTTATTTATTTATACATTATCTTTTCTTATATTTTTTTGAAAAAAAAAAACTTTTCATTTTACTTGCTGCCGTTTTTTTTTTAAAAAAATGGTCCGTGTCCTTTTAATCGTTTTTGTTCTTTTGCTACTTCTGTTTACTACCAGGGTCTGTTTATTGACTATTTGTCCTTACTTTTGATTTTAATTCTCTCTTACTTTTAGCTCATGTGTTATTTATTGATTTTTTGTGCCCCTTTTTCAATGTTTTTTTGTGTACTTTCAAAAAAAAAGAAAGACATTCTCTCAAAATTGTTTGGCCTCCGTTACTCCTGTTTTTTTCTAAGCTTTGATTTTTTTATTATATTACAAATATATATTTACATGTATATTTCCCATTTCCTATTAACTTTGTGGATGCATATTCATGTGTTACTGACGGCAAATGTGTGCTTTGTCGATGGGGTGTTGTTTACCTACCTGTTGGGAGCCCCTACCGTTTTCGAGGATTTGGTGCCCTTCTTTTGCATTTGCTTTTCTATGTTCTTACTTTTCTACTTTTCTATAATCATTCTACTAAATAGACTTTAAATCCATGCATACTAAATACATCTGTATGTACACAGTTATCCTACTTAAGAGCGTAATATATATATATATATAAGTGTTTAGCAAACAAAAAAACGGAAATCTATTAATACAGAATTAGAGAGATAAAGAAAATAACCACACAGAAATATAGGACTGTAGGGGGTGGGAAACGAGAAAGAATATACACATATATGAGTATAATCATAGACAGAACAAATAGAAGGTACAAAAAAAAGGAGGGAGGGAGAGGAAGGGGCAAAAGGAGTACCCAATGATCATATTCAATAATGTCCTGATGCCAATGATAGATATAAGAACCAACAAAATGGGGAGGATACTGTTGTAACTGTGGAATGAAATAATCAGTCATTTGTAATTGGTTGGGGGTTCAATTTTCTCTCTTACTTTTTCTTTCAAGTGAATATTGTTCATCGAATGTGAGTTGAGAAGATGGTTGATCAAGAAGAAATATTTTTGGTGAAAAGTTTAGGAACAGACATGCCTTTTTTTTTTTTTTTTCATTCAATGGAAGGAAAAAAAGGTACCTATTCTTTTGCATTATTCCTAGTTCATTCTTTCGTTCGTTGATTCAAAATGCAATTCCTTTCAGGGTTATTATTTTCTTTATATACATATATGAACATACAAATCACACGATTGAATCAACTTCTAAACACATTCTTACAATCCAAACAAACATAGAACAACACCATACTAGTATCTTTTCTCTTCTGTTGGGATTGGAAAAACACACACTCTTTATTCTCACATTTCGGACAGGTCTTATCTGATCTAGGTAATGTTGGATCAGAACCAATATCCTCCACAACACCGGCCGTTTCACCAATGTTTGTGATCAATTCGTGTCTGTACACACGAGGAGAATCGGCAAGTTCTGAGTATGAGCAATTTCTGCATTGATATAGAAGTCTCTTGTTCACCTTGTCTTCCTTTGGGTAAAGCATATTATTGCTGTTTGAATATAAGATAAAGAAATTATAGTTCTAGTTAGTAAAAGAAAATATAGTTCATTGAAAAAAGGAAACCTATATTGTTGTTTCGTTTCGACACACATACCATTCTGCACAGAATCTAAAGGACATTGTTATGACTTATTGTGTTGAAATCTAGCAAAAAAAAAAATAAATTAAAACGATATGATATGATATAATATGATATGATAAGATATAATAAGATATAATATACCTATATACAGAATATGTAAAAAGGTAAAGTGCCTCTAAAAACATGTTATCTCTCTCTATTTTTATTATTATTAAACGCTGTCTGTTTTTCCTTTTTTTTTTCTTTTTTTTTTCCAGCCTTTTTTTTTTGTGTGTGAAAAATACAGCATAACCATCGTGCACCACAGTTTATGGTACAAACTTTGGTACACTCCAGTTATGCTCACTTTGAACCTTCAAATTTTTCAAATTTCTCCAAATTGTCTGTCTGGTCTCCATCAAAAACTCATTTACAAACGGTTATAAAGTTGGTGTTTGTAGCTTTTGTAGTGGTTCACCTCCATTATTGTTTTAGTTTTTCCCATATATCACGTCTATATACAATTAATCATAATGTCAGCTATTCTTAGACAATCATCTAGATCTATCCTTAGGTTATCTACTAGAAGGTATGTTTCCCATTTATTTCCAATTTTCACTTAAATGTCCATATTTTATAACTTTGACCCACGAGAGAAGGAAAGTCACAATGAATAATAATGTTCAAATAAAACAGACAATACACAATACATATATACATCATATGGTTTAACAATTATATAATTTACAGCTCTGTATACGGGGTCACCACTTCTCTATATTTTCCATTCGTATATTCAACATCGTTACAAATATATCATGATCCACATAATGTTGTGTCTCTCTAAGTGCATAACTATAATATACACTTACAAATATATACATAAATACTAACCCTTGTTTTAATTATTATTATAGAGTCATACCAACTACTGTCGCAAGACTCAATTCCACAGCAGCCCCAGCAGCTGAACAAGCAGCTGAACCAGTTGACCCAAAGATCAGTGCCATTGTTGACTCCATCTCTAAATTAACCTTGTTAGAAACCTCTTCTTTGATCAAGGAATTAAAGACTCAATTAAATATCCCAGACATTGCCTTCCCAGTTGGTGGTGCCGCTGCTGCTCCAGCTGCTGGTGCCGGTGAAGCTGCTGCTGAAGAAACTAAGGAAGAAGTTCAAGAAAAGACCATCTTTAACATCAAGTTGGAATCATTCGAAGCTAAGTCCAAGCCAAAGATCATTAAGGAAGTCAAGGCCTTGTTAGGTCTATCCTTAGTTGAATCCAAGAAGTTTGTTGAAAGTGCTCCAAAGGTGTTGAAGGAAAACGTTGCTAAGGAAGATGCTGATAAGATTAAGTCTACTTTAGAAGGTTTAGGTGCTAAGGTTTCTTTAGAATAAGCATGCTTACTTCTATTATAAACTAAACATAATTTTTATTCATTCACATTTTTGCACATATATCAAATATAAACTTTCTTTTTTTTTGTTCAGGTGGAGAAAAAAAATGGAAATGGAGAACCTAATTTGAATACCTTTTCATTTTATGTTCAATTCCCCTGAAACTTGTTATTCTTATTGTTCTTACTTGTATATATACATATAAATAATAATCAAATATTCAATATATTTTACCATATCCAAATTATAATTAATTGAATATATTATCTCTGTATTAAGCAAATAATTTATATAGTAAAAAGGCCCACGTTATTTCCAATACCCTTGATTAAGATCAATGTAAGGGTCAACGCTACCCTGGATATTAGGCGTAACTATGAAGTTAGAAGAGGAGTTACTAAACTGTGAATTTGTGTACCTATGGGCATATGGATACATTAATTGTTGTCCTGTACCTGCAGTAGTTGTGGTGTGGTTTGTACCAGTTGTAATATTTCTCATCATTACATGAGGTGAGCTTATAGGAGTACCTACAAAGACACCAGATGCTCCTCTTAAATTGTGGTTATCCAATCCAGGACCAGCCTGAGCATACATAAGCTCATTTTGAGCAGGCACTGGAGTCATAAATGGTGGTGGAGGTTGCAAATTAAATCCTCCCATCTGGTGTTGTTGTTGTTGTTGTTGTTGAGGCTGTTGTTGAAGTTGGTTTAATTGTTGCTGTAACATATGTACTTGTTGTTGCAAAAGTGGGTTCCCCAAATTCTCATTTGAGTAGCCAGATAATGATTGAGAAGGAACAACAGATGGAGTTTCTATTCTATAAGGAGTGACACCGGAGTGATAAGAAGGCCCTGGACCTGGGGTCATGTTCACAGCTGTTTTTGACAGAGGTCTCATTGCATTGGTTCTTTGTATTTCATTTTCAGAGTCATCAAACTCATCGGTCTGATGTTGGCCCTGTTGCTGTTCATTTTTCTTACCCATTTGTTCAATATCCTCATTTGATAGGGTTGAAACGATACTTATCAAACTACTAACAACACTTTGCATTCTATTATACACCTCTGTGTCTTCTAAATCAATTAAACGTCGCTGACCAAGTTTCCCATCATCAACAGTAACCTTTGATTTGAACAGTTGAAATACCGATGTAATCAGATTGATAACCACTTGTTTCTTCAGAAAATTTATCCGCTGACCCTCCACTGAGCTTATTAATTCCTGTTCAAGGCTCAAAAGAGTTTTAATGCTTTCACCTCTGTCTTTATCAGTGTGATCTTTGTTATTGTTGGTACCTTTACCCTCGACATATAAGGTTTTCACATTTTCCGTATTATTAGATCTTTGCTTCAATGGACTCACCACCACAGATTTCACTGATGGAGATAAATATGTATCCCGTATAGTAGTGATCTTTCCTGGTTCTGTATCTGTTCCATCTATTAGCTCATCCCCGATGTCTAAATTCATCGATAAAAGTGATGATCCATTGGAAAACGTTGTATTGATGTTATTGTCTGTGGAGTCCAATGATTTCCGTTGTTCTTGTCTGGACTTATTTCTGTATGATCTAAGTCCCTTAAACATAATACCCCTGATTTCTTGTATTATATTATAATGGATTGGTATACCCTTGTAATGGTTATTGGAATAAACAATATACCTACCGTCAAAGAATCTAAATCGTAAATCGTAAATGTAAACAAGAGATTTTTAAATAGAGCCGCGGAACAATTTAAGGGGCTATCATGTATTCATGTATATTTGTATTATGGAATACAAACAATACTTTAAGAGTGTCTGATATAAATTTAGAATTAAGACAACAATGCACAAAACAGAGTAAGGATAGTAGTATATCAAAGTAAAAGTTTAAATGTGAAAAAAAAGGAGGTAGACCAGTACGTTATAGATAAAAAGAAAGGCAAAATCAATAAAGGAAAAAAAAAATACAACGTAGAAAACAACAAATAATTCAAAAAAAAAGGGGGGGGGGGGGAAGGAGTAGTAGGTGAATAATAATTTCAATTGATAAAAAACAAGTATAAGGATAACAGTTATTAATAATGAATAAAACTAGAATGATAAGAGAAGTAATATATCAAAATAGACATGAAAAAAACACGAGAACAAAAAAAAGGGAGCAATCGTAATAGATAATGGAGGGGATTGGAAAAAAAAAAGGAGAACGAAGAATAAAATAAGAGAGAAACATCGTTGTTTTCTTTTACACACAGATGTTATTCTAATGAAAGGCAGAATTAAACAAAAAAAAAATCAAAGAGGAAGAAAGGGGAAGGGGGGAACGAGTTAATATAACCTATTAACTAAGTTACATTTTTATAGTAGGATAGTATAAGGAGAGGGGGAAGCAGAGGGCACGAAGAAAAAAGAAGAGATGGAAGGGAGGGTTGTTAGAAAACGTATTAAAAAAATGAAGACCAAAAGCCAAAAGCAAACAACAAAACAAATAGGAACGGCAAGAAGAAGGGGGATGGAGGGAGGGAAATGAAAAGCAGATACTCATCTAGAAGTCAACAAAGTATTTAGAATAAGGATCTTCACCCTTAACACCATAGTCTGACACTTCTTCAGGGTAGTGATCAAACAAGGATGAATCACCAACACCAGCGGTAATTGGAGGTTCATATGGGGTTTCAATGTCTTTTAATAGCAGTTTCTCCCAGACAACTTCACTGAACCAAGGGTGGTTTCTGATATCTGCAGGACCATTTTGCAAGTTACCCAATCTTCTAGTTAAATCAGCAGTGATCAATTTGGACAATAGATCAACCACATCAGCTTGGAAATGTGAAGGGTAGTGGACTTTACCAGCCAGAATCTTTTCATATGTTTTCATTGGTGTTTGATCGTAGAAAGGAGTGTAACCAGCCAACATTTCAAAAATCAAGATACCCAATGACCACCAATCAACAGATTTGTTGTATGGCTTAGTGGTGATGACTTCTGGGGCAATGTAATCAGGGGTACCACACAAAGTCCATGTGACGGTCTCAACTTCCTTGGCAAAACCAAAATCAGTTATCTTAATGTGTCCGTTTCTGTCTAGCAAGATGTTTTCTGGTTTCAAATCTCTATAGATGATGTTATGTGAATGCAAGTATTCCAGAGCCAAAGTAACCTCAGCAGCGTAGAATTTAGCCACTGGATTTGGGAATCTTTGCGATTTTCTTAGTAATGAGAACAATTCACCACCTTCAATGTAATCCATAACCATAAATAGGTTTTTAGAATCTTGATAAGTACCCCACATTCTGATTAAGAATGGATGTTCAACTAGTTTCAGCATTCTTCTTTCATCATTCGTGTGTTCAACTTGCTTCATTCTGATAACTTGGGCCTTTTTCAACACCTTTATGGCATAGTATCTATTGTTATGAACAGATCTGACTAAATGCACCCTACCAAAGGAACCTGTACCTAAAGTTCTCATTATTTGGAAATCCTTTAGAGAGTACTTGCCCTTTGACACAGTTGATCTTTGTGGCAATAGGGAGCCACCTGTGACTCTTTGCAATTGCTGAAAGTTCGGTTGAATAATGGCCTGATATGAAGGCATATGTTGTAGAATAGCCAATTGTTGTTGCTGATCAGGGGTTGGCTGAGTAGCATAATGTTGCTGTTGTTGTTGTTGCTGAGCAGAGGAGGCATCACTAGTAACACCAGAAGCCAGGTCCAAGTTCAAGGCATTGGTGGTGTTATGCAAGAGCTGCTGTTCTTGAGTATATTTCTCTTCCATGTATTGTTGTTGTTGCTGGGCTAGGTAATGTTGATGCTGTTGTTGATCTTGAGGGGTTGACATAGTAATATCAGAATCAGAATTATTATTTGAACTGCTTGTATAAGATGAATCAGAGTTATTTTCTAATTGATCGGTTTTTTCCTTGTTGAAATGTAGTTTTTTAAGGAGGTTATGACGCATATGATAACGGAGTTGGAGTTAGAGTTGGAGATGGAGATGGATGGGTTATTTAGTGGAAAAGGGGGGAAAAAAGGGGGAAAGCTGTCAGTAAGAAGTGTTTGTCTGTGTGTATGTGTGAATAGGAGAAGGAGAGGGAGAGGGAGAGAGGGAGAGAGAGCGGGAATCGGTAACGATGATGCTTATCTCAGTAAAGGGGACAAAAAAAAGAAGAATCGTTGTATGAATTTAAAGCTAGTCTTAATGTCTTTTTAATTGAACTGAAGTTGAATTGAATTGAATATAGTTAAAAACAAACAAACAAACAAACAAACAAACAAACAGAGTAAGGATTATATATACGTGTGGGAAGCGGTCCTTTTTTTTTGTACTTCTAAAAGACTTTTTGTTTTTGCAGATTAAAGTTAGAAACTAATAGCAGAAGCTTATCAAAGATACAATTGTAAATGTAAACTTATATCTGATTATTATATAATAAATGATGCAATTGATGTGTCTTTTGAATTAGATTGGAATCAATTGGAACAAGATATAAAAAATGGAATATAAGTGTTGTTTATCCTGTATATGCTTATGAAGCTTGTTGGGCTGTCCTTTTATTTTATTATTAACTGTCACTTCTTTTGCTGCAATACAATTGATCAAGTAAATGAATTAGCTAGTCAATTGATATACGTAATAGATGATATGATGTATTGTTTGATCTGTGTATAAATGAATTGTCTACAGTGGAAAGGTGATGCATTAAAAGCAGGATTTGTCCTGCCTACTATTCTTGTGGTTTTTTTTTTTTGACGTTGCTGCTTTATTAAAAAAAAAAAAAAAAAATTATAATTAATATACACACAAACAGACATACATTTACATACATACATACATACGACTACTACTACTGCTATAATAATAATATTATTATTATTATAAGGCCAGCCAGGCCCTCCTCGTCCTCCTCCCCTCATAAAAAAAAAAGTATGAGACAACGGGGGGGAGGAGACGATTACTTTTCACAACAATTACATCAACAACAGCAAGATTCAATGCTGAATTATAATTACAACTAGTCTGATTAGAATGTCAATTGTAGATGGTGATTCGGTTTTAAGTATTGGGGGAGGTGGTAAAAAAAAAGATACGACGTTTTGCTGTATAAATCAACATAATGCTGTACAAGTAGCTATTTATTTAACTGTAGGGTGAACTAAAGACTCTATATATATATATATATCTAACTCTATATATATATAATATAGATATATATATATATCTAGTTGTCTACTTTTCATCCACTTTGTAATAATGTACCATATCCATTTAATTATACTACATTACATGAATCATGTATTTAGTAAAAGGTCTGAATTTGCCGTTCCCTGCTTTACCGTGCCCTGCCTGTGCCTCGGCCCTATAGAATCTGAATAATTCATCCGCAATTCTTATCCATATACCAACCATATATATATACACAGATGAAACAATGAATTGACACACTTTATAATTATGTAGATAATTCATGTGTCTTAGCTAGCTACCTTATCATTCATTAATTAACATCACGTTAGAGTAACAGTAATAGTAGTATACATACAGGAGTAATACACGCACACCTCTGCACCAGTTCCTTCCCTTCTCTCTCTTTTTTTATATTTGATTTCGACACACGACTTTTTCCAACTTTTTTTTTCTTCTCTTTTTTTTTTTTCAAACTGGAAAATTAAAAAGTGCATATGTAATTAATTAAAATGAATAATCCTAAAATAGACGTTACGTGTGCTTCTTTTCTTTAAATAAATCTATATCACTTTACTATCATTCAACAAACATCATGTCAGAAGAAGATATCATGAAGCTTTCACCAAGTGAAAAGGAAGTTGCTAAGAAGTATGATTTGACCAACAAGTTCATTCCATTTTTGGATCGTCCTTTGGTGTATCCTTTAATCGAACACTTGGAATTTGTCTACGACCAATCAGAAACTGATCAATGGGAATACGATCTATTGAAGGACACTTATATGATCAAATTCATCAAACAAAAATACCAGGCTTTGAACCCATCTGCAACAAGTTTCCCAGCTGATTTATTAGAGAAGGAGAAGTTTATCAATGAAGAATTGTTAAAGTTAAACGAAGAAACCAAAAAGACTCTGGAAATTCTATCATCCAAGGAGGTCCAGGAATCCCTTAAGCAAGACAAATCATACAACAGAGACCTGTTGGCATCAAAATACCAAATCGATGACTCTAGAATCTACCAGTTGTATGAATTTGGTAAGTTTCAATACAACAGAGGTGACTACGTTATGGCCTCTGATTTATTATCCAATTTCAGATTACTATCCATCAACCAAGAGTTAAACTTATCTGCCACATGGGGTAAGTTATCCTCAGATATAATTACCTTTTCATGGACCGAGGCATCAAATGAATTCAACAAGTTGAGAGAAATCATTGATAACAGAAACTTTGATGGTTCCACTTTGGATCAATTAAATAAGAGAACATGGTTGATCCACTTTTCATTATTCATCTTCTTTGGAATAGATAATCCAGCATCTGCTTCTATATCACAAGCAACAAATATCACAGCCAATGCCAATACATCAGCGGAGTCTGCCGCCACTGAAGAAGGTACTACTGCTACCACCACCACCACTACTACTACTACTAATAATAACGTTAACGCTAACAACACAGGATTAGACACCCTGATTGATTTATTTTTCTCTTCATCATACTTATCCACTATTCAGGCCTCAAGTCCATGGGTTTTAAGATATTTAACAGTTGCTATACTATATAATTCCTCATTCAAGAAATTAAGAGATTTAATCAGATCTGTCAATATCGAATCGTATGAATTCTCTGATCCATTCACAAAATTAATTGAATCCTTATTAATAAACTTTGAGTTTGAAAAACTACCCCAAATCGTGGATGAAATCAAGGTTTTGATCAAGTCTGATTTATTCATCAGTCAATTGAACACCAACAGACTAATTGAAAACATTCAATCTCTGATCTTGAACACATTGTCCAAGGTTAACTCCAACCTAACATTGAAGGACCTGGAAACATACTTGAATTTCGAATCCAGAGATAGCTTGGTTGCATTCTTGACCAAGAAGAACATTGCCATTGATGAAGACGGTGAATCTATCGTTATCAAGAGACAAGAATCCAACTCTGTTTACTTCCAAATTTATGAAAAGACCAAGGCTTTCAACTTCAAGACTAACCAAAACTTGAATAATGCCTTCAACATCAACAAGCAAGAAGCTTAGACCCTTATATATATATATCTACAATGTTTTCTATAAATCATCTCATCTCGTCTCATCTCCTTTTGGTTTGATTCTCTTTTCTTCTTTTCTGTTCCATCATTATCAACACTATGTTTTTTCCCCCTCCAACCCCATCCCCTTTCCTTATCCTCCCCCCCCTCTCCCTTTTATTTGTAATTAAATTATAAATACTTTTTTTATTTGTTTTATTCTTTATTTACAAGTAGTAGTAGTAGTAGAAAACAAAAAAACCATATACACAATCGTCAGAACAAAAGAAAAAGACTATTAGGTTATATAAAAAGTAAGAGAATGAATGCAGATTTTAGAGAGAGTTGTTACCCAAAAGAAAAAAATTATTGTTTTTGCTCAGTCTTTGATGATGAGGTATCAGCTTCAACTTGTTCTCTAGGAACAACGACATAGTCGTTAAAGAATCTGTGGAAACCATTTGTATCACTTGTCATTCTAGGTAAATGTTTATAGCTTTCTTCATCTTCAAAGAATCTTTCTTTACACACTTCGACAGCCTTTCTGAATTCAGCTTCACCATTTTCTCTGAATAATAGTAGATCCTTGACATTCTTAGCAGTCAAGTTATCCAACTCCAAGTTCTGCTTCTCCAATCTGGCAACAACTTTAGCAGTCATCCAGAACTTCATTTCTCTAGTGGAGGAGTCAACCAATTCTATGATAACCTGTGGGGCATTGTCACCTATTCTGTTCTCTAGTTTTAAAATTCTTGTGTAACCACCATTTCTCTTTGAGTATCTCTTAGTTAAATCGTTCAACATTTTAGGTATGGTGATGTCTGGGTTGTATAATTCTCCGTAGAGCTTTTCTCTGATCTTTCTCAACTCTTTTTCATTCTCCAAATCTGCCGTCTTGGCCTTGGTGATTAGGTTTTCAATCATTCTTTGTGTTAGTTTAGCCTTAGCCTTGGTGGTGGTTATAGATTCATATTGGATCAATGAGGACGCAAGATTTCTTAGAGTGTGTCTAAGCATCTTATTACTTCTTCCTAAAGTCATGATGTGATTTTATTATTAGATGTGATCTGATGATGTCCTTGATTTTAGATATAGATATACAACAGATACCATCAATCCCTATAACCAACCATATATCTGATATTCTTCTATTTAAGTGTGAAAAAAAAAAATCGTTGGAAAAATCAGAAATGAGAGAGAGAGAGAGAGAGCGGCGTACAGTGCTGCGTAACCATCAACTTTCTCTCTCTCTTTACTCGTGTATATTTTAATTAAGTATTATACACTGGTATAGAGTTTTACTTATTCATCCATTATCATTTACGAAAACACATTACACAATAAAGTAACCATCACATCACACACAATCACAATGGCAGGTAGAATCCACGGTTTCCTAGGAGGTGTCTTATTGACTGCGTCATTGACATACGTCACGCAGCAACAGTTTCAAACTGATAGAAGTATAATAAATAAATCAATCACTGATTCCATTGAAACCATTGAATTAGACAAACCAAAGGTTGAAGTCCACCAATCCAACATCAACCATCTACAAATTAAAACCATCAATGAATCCGTGAAAGATATCTGGAACCATGAGATTATCAGGGCTGTTAACTGGTTATACTCTATAGATGTTAACGGTTACTTCAACAAGGTTGTTGGAAAATAACTTATTCAAATAGAAAATAGAAAAGAACAGATAAATAGATAGATAGATAAACTCATAGATCAATTCATCAAACTATATATACCTATATAAATAAACAAACAAACACTTGGTGTCCCATCATTTTATCAATTGCATTCATATTGAACTCAATTCAATTCATTACATTTTACATTATATCACATTAACTATATATCTTTTATTTTTTATTTTTTTTTTCCATTACTTATACATGTATATCCCCATTAATGACAAAACAAACAACTGAATTATAAGATTAGAAAATTATATGTAATATCTAATTATGTAAATTGAAAGTCTAATCACCCTTTCCAGCCTTTGATGATCCTGATCCCGATCCCGTAGCCGTGCCAGCCCTCGAACGAGTAATCCTCTCAACGTTATCGAATCCACCTAGTTTAACAAACTCAGCTTGGATGTCTCTCTCATGGAACAACCCCACTATTCTGGCAATCAAACTACCAATCAAACTGACAATGATCTGCAATATCCCAAAGTTTCTTGGATTGAACCCTAAACTGAAACTACTCAACACCCAACTGATCAAATCAGTAAACACATAATGGTCACCAAAACTTAACCATTTCAAAACAATATCACAGCATGATTCAACAGGAATTGGAACAGATGCCCCTTCAATATCCTTTGTAATTGCCGGTTTCGTCAATTCTTCCTCTTCAAACCCTTCACTGGAAAAGTTTCCCGGGAATAACGTATGCACCTTGATACCATATGGTTTGAATTCTTGTCTTAATGTATCACCCAATGCTTTAATAGCCGACTTCATTGGAGAGTACTGTGAGTAACCAATGATCGGGTAGAATGCCACTGTTGAAGAACATAGAACAATGTGCTTTTGATCGTTTACCTCACTGTTAGTGCTAGTGTTTTGTGAAACCATGTATTTACTCAATGCATGCACAAAGTAAACACACGTCTTGTAATTAATGTCAATCCCCTGATCTAGTAATTCTGGAGTCAATTGTAAGAAAAACTCAGGATGTGAAGAACCAGCAAGACAAAACAGGATATCTGGTTGTAAATCATTTTCCTTCAAGTAATCGACAACCTTCATAGACCCATCATAAACGGACAAGTCAGTAGGGATGAAGTCAATCAATTGAGTATCCTCAACCTTCACCTTGTTTAGTTCCTTGACATTGTGTGATAATTTCATCTTATTTCTGGCAATCAATATCACACTTGCTCCTTTCAATACTAGTTTTTTTGATAGTGCAAACCCCAAACCTTGAGATGCACCTGTGACAAGAACAAGTTTACCGGACACTGGGAATTTGTCCTGAAACAAGGATAATAAAGAAGTCATAATTCTTTAAAGTATATTATATACAATATATACAATTGAATAAATATAAAAAAAAACCATATAATAAAGGAAGGTGAAAAAAGGTGTCTCTTTTTCCTGTTTTTTTGAAGTTAATTTTCGATAAGAAGAAGCGCCTTACAAAAAAAAAATATTGAAATTATTTAGTATTCCAGTGTTAGTAAGTAGTATTAGTCACTTTGATTGTTTTTGTTGAAGATGTTCACGTTTATGTTGTTCAACTTCTCTTCTGATCAATTTACCCTCTTTTGTGATCTTCTGTTCCAAATCACGTTTGTAACCCAACATGAACAACACTTCAAACAACACAAAGTATGGAGCCAACACTAATGGTTGCACCAAGTTATCCAACACAGCCGGTGCTTGTCTTTCAAACTTCCCATGTCCTATAAACTGTGCAATCCATGAGAACACATGAATGAACAACGTTATTGGGAATACCGTAGATGCAGGGAAACTGGTATTCAAGTGTCTTGATAAACTCAACACTAATAGTAATAGTGGTAGGGCGATTAGCCCAGTGGATGGAGATAGAGCCAGATAATACGTTGCGTAAATAACAGTCCCCACATATGATAATCTGATCGACACATCTCCTGGTAGGAGAATCAGGGGGACATCAACGTATGATACCATGATGATAGCGGTGATGTAGATGATTGGAATGAAACATAGGTGGATGTTCACGTTACGTTTATCCAAATGGTAAGCCTTGTACAAGGCCAATTGATGGTCTAATTGTAATAAGGACATAATCAATATACCAAGATAAAATAAGAGAATATATAGAGACTCTATTTAAAGGATAACCTCCTCCAACAACAATGTAAGTATTAGTATTCGTATTAGTTGTATATATGTATATATGTATATATATATATATATACGTAGGTTAGCATGTGGTGAAGATCTGTTTTCCTTTTATTTATTTATTTACAATTTTCGTTTTGCGGCTAAACGAGTAAAGGCCAAAAACAGGAGACATCATCTTATTTACATTTATTTACTCCACACGGTAGAGTTCTTTGCCATTGGTATTATTAGCCATTATTATTAGATACCACCATCCCTTGTATAAGCCAAATATCACAATATACAATAATCATGACAACCATTGAAGAATTACAAAAAGAAATTGAACAATTAAAGGCCATTGTTCAGAAGCAAACACAATTGATTGCAAAGACCGGAGAACAATTGTTACAATTACAGGTCAAGCAAACTTCTAAGGAGATTAGAGATTTAGACACATCTGGTGGTTCCAATTCCAATGTCGGTCAACAGATTGATGCTGGAGAATTTGCAACAAATGAAGATATCATCCAATTGGTTGGTGAGTTACAGGGACAATTGACCATTCTTGAACAAAGATCCATTGATAGAACCCTTAACTCTCTTAAGAAGGCAAACGATGAATTGACCCCAATCTTGAATGCTGATGGTGACAAGCCTGACTTGGAGGTTTTCCCAAAGACAGTGAAGGACCTTGAAAACTTGTCAGATGATGCTGTTCTGAAGTTGGCTAACTTCTACGAGTTGTTGCCACCAAACCATCAAGATGAAGCTAGATTACAAGCATTCATCGCAGGTAAGATTAAGACACCTAATGTTGATCCAACTGAATATCAAGTCACTGCTGAAGATTACTCAAAGGCTAACTTGATTGAGTTCTTCAACAAGTTATCCAACTACTTAGGTTTAAGCATCCAACGTGAATGAAATACACAAACAACAACAACAACAACAACATACGAGTATTAATTACATGCATATTTCCTTTTTTTTTAATATTTTAATAATATTATCATTATAAATATCCTTCTTTTTTTTTTCTTATATATTGCTTTCATTGCATTTTTTTCACTTTTTCAATATTCAATTGTTTAATTTGTTCTCTATCTTTACACATTAAATATGTCTTTATAGCTAAGTCCGATAAATTTGTGTAAATCCGAAGTTTGCATGGCTCTACCGTATTCGTTGTATGCTCTATTAGCGCTAGCTTTAGCCAAAGTACAACCACCATAGCATGATAGCAGTTTGATTTGATCTTGAGATAGAATTGGAGGTGTCTTTGCACCCTCCCATATTTGATCCTTATATGCAGAAGTACCCCAAGCTAAGAACGTTGCAATCAATCCAGTCAATGAATCACCCTGACCACCGACTCTTTTATTTGATCCGGCATCCGAATTAATCACATAGTCATCTTTATATGCTATTATATCACTGGAACCCTTATGCAGCACAACACAATCTAAGTAGTTGGACAATTTCTGCACTTTCAAGAGCAATTCTGAGTCAGATGTGTCTCCTGTCAATTCTTTATCCGTGTAACTTGACTTACCACCGTCATTACTGTTATTCTTGAAAACAGCATCGTATATTCTTTTAAACTCAATCAAGTTTGGTGTGAGGATGGCATTAGAGTAGTTTTTGATCAAATCAGGCTTCAAGCTTAGCAAGTACAAAGAATCAGCATCCATAATCAGGGGTAAGTTCCTCTTCTTCACTTCACCAATGATCAGCTCCAACGATTCCAACATCACCCTGTCTCTGCCAAACCCTGGTCCGACAACAACGACTTGGATCTTATCCAAGATGGAAATAACCTTGGGCAACACCTGTTCCTTGATGTAATCTCTCTCGGTGGCACCTTTCAAAGTGTACTTATCAAGGTGTAAGAAGTTTGAGTCCCGAAGATATGGATGAACCATCAAATCCGGAGAATATGATTTAATGACGGTGGCTGCATTCAATTCACATATCACATGAGTCAAATCACAACCCAATTGGGCACTAGCATGGGCGGAGAAGTATGGAGCACCGGTGTAGTCTTCACAACCACCAATGATGACTATCTTACCACATTGTCCCTTGTAATAACTTGGAAGTAATGGTGGAATGAACTTCTTGATGAGTCCAATTAATTCTGGCCCCTTTTTCACTGATAGCATTGTATGTATGTCTTATGTATATATAGTTGATTGTACTACTATTATCAGATACACTGATGAGAATACCAGTGATAACCATATATATCTCTATATAATAAGTACGATGATCACCTTATACAATTCTTTTTAAAAACAGCACAGCCTGAAATATGTATCTATCTTTCTTTATATCGACGCAGAAGACTTCCGTCGATAGTCTTAAGTTCTCTCTTTTGCTGTGGCGCGGTGTTCGGGACTGCCATTGGCTGAATGGGGTATTAAAAAGTAATACGGAGTTGTAAGTTAACTGTAAATGGAACACACAGTCTCTAAATGGCCAGTACGGTTGTTAGTATTTTAATATTGGCTCAATACTGATAGGGGAAACTCCGATTTCACTATTACTGCGTTGCCGAAGCTTGCCATGTTTCTGTTAATTAATCTAGTATTAGTACTATTACATTACCCAACACCACCACCTATGTATGTATGACATGGCAATATCATACATATATTATATATGTTTTGGTCTCTAACTTAAATGTTATAAAAGCTTGTATATATCCACTTCCACTCAATTCCCCCCATCTCCCCATCTCCCCATCTCCCCATCTCCCCATCTCCCCACCCCCCTTTAGACTACATTGAGTATCCACAGTATTCGTATCAATTGTAAACCACCACCACATAAAATTATCGGAGGAAAAATATTAAGCTTATTTTACCCCAAATATTATCTTTCATAATTGATTTTCGCTTAATAATTTCACCCAGCACCAGCTCACCCAGGCAAGGCAAAAAAAAAAAGACACCACATTTTCTCTCTCCCCTGTTTCTTTGAATATTTTCAGCAAAATTACCAATAGTTTAGTTAGGTTACTCTTTTCCCTCCTGTTTTCTCTTTTTCCCCTTCTTCTTCTTTTTTTTTTCTTCCAATGAACTCAATTGTCTCAATTCATACTTCTTCTAAAATGCCTTCTATCTTGAGATCAGCTACCAAGCCTCAATTCTTTTTACCATTATTAGCCGTTGCAGGTTCTGCTTACTACTATTCAACCATGTCTACCGCTTTACACAATGAATCCCCAAAGGCCTTAAAGGGTGACGACAGCTGGGTCGACTTCAAGTTATCCGCTATCAAGGACTTATCCAAGGACACCAAGTTATTCACCTTTAAGTTCAACAACCCAGATGAAGTTTCCGGTTTAGTCACCGCCTCTTTGGTTTTGACCAAGTTTGTCACCGAAAAGGGTTCCAACGTTATCAGGCCATACACCCCAGTCTCTGACCCAGACCAAAAGGGTTCCTTCGACTTGTTAGTCAAGCACTACGAAGGTGGTAAGATGACCTCCCACATCTTTGGATTGAAGGAGAATGACGTCTTGGCCTTTAAGGGACCAATCACCAAGTGGGCCTGGAAGACCAACCAATTTGAATCCATTGACTTGATCGGTGGTGGTACTGGTATCACTCCATTATACCAATTGATCACCCACATCTTGAACGATAAGAATGACAAGACCAAGATCTCCTTGTTGTACGGTTCCAAGACCCCAGCTGACATTCTATTAAAGCCTGAATTGGATGCCTTGGCCAAGAAGCACCCAGATCAATTCAAGCTTGAATACTTTGTTGACTCTACTGGAGGCGACTCCAAGTTTGAAGGTACTGTTGGTTACATTGACAAGGCTGTCTTACAGAAGACCCTTCCAAAGCCATCTGACAAGTCACACGTCTTTGTCTGTGGTCCTCCACCTTTATACAAGGCTATCTCCGGTGGTAAGTCTTCTCCAACCGACCAAGGTGAAGTCACTGGTATCTTGGCTGAATTAGGTTACGACAAGACTCAAGTCTTTAAGTTCTAAATAAATGGACTCTCTAGATTCTCCACCACAACCCCTTCCTTCTATACTCTTTGATTACACTTTATTTTATTTTAGATGATACAACACAAACATACATACATACACTCACTGAAAAAAATATAGTTACTCTTTTTTTTTTTACGTTAATTGGACAGTCAAAGGACATAACAAATGAAAGCAATTACATTGATTGTTCTTGTTTTGTATCTTTTTTTTTGTCTTTGACTTGAATGATTACCTCTTCTTTCTTTTTGATTCTCTCTATATATTGCTACTATATCGAGTTTCAAAATACAAAATTGAATTACGTTTTTTAAAAAAAGTTATAATCAAATCACGTAGTCGTAGTAGAAAGAGAGAGATCCCGCAACGGAAATAAGCGGGAAAACGATACGTCATTTTTAAGGCTGTGTAGAAAAGTTTTTTGAGAATTTTTTTTTTCTTTTCATTTTTTGAATGAAATACTTTTAAAATTAAACTACTTACTTAGATCAAGCTTATCTGTGTCATATATATATATACTAGTGATAACAACCAAAAAGAAGGATAACAGTGGATAAAACAAAAGATGGCTAAGAAAATATCCAAACATTCAAGAGCAGCTCGTCGTGGTGAATTAGATGTTTCAACGGGGAGTAACGATGCTAAAGAGTTAGAGAATATCCCAAGATTACACAAGACAGATACGGTTTCTCCAATGATTAGAGCTTCTGCTTTGAAAAATCAAGCATTATTGAATCAGAAGATTGCCAGAAAGAGAAACACAAAAAACAGCAAAACTAATAAACTAGGTAAGAATGATGTCGGTAGTGGTAGCATAGGAACCAAGCAAAAGAGAGGTATCATATTAAACGATAGATTAAGTTCCAAGATTGAACAGAGTATAATCAGATCAAACATGATTAAATTTACAAGAAAAAACAACTGGGACCAAACGAATAAATTGACTAAATTGGAATTATTGAAGACACAAATAAAAAGTAAATTATTGATCAATAAACAAAGAAAAGAATTGAATCAAGTGAATAACGCTGATGAAATGAAAGAAGACGAAGAAGAAGAAGAAGAAGAATTTAACATTGGTTCAGATGCCGACAACGATCAAGCACCAACGTTCGTGCAGAAACAAAATGCATTTTCCCTATTAGAAGAGGAGATTGAATCATGAAGCAATGAACGAAAAAAAAAAAACAAAATCAGTGTCTTTTGACTGTTGATGTTAATTGTTCTTCAAACAATTCATCAACGAGGAACAATAAATTATTCGCATCCTGTCTAACTAATAGATTATTATCATTCAAACTTGTGTATTTTAATAAAGCATCCAACTTTTCACCGTACTCCTTGGAAAACAACTGTAGTCCCCTCCCAGTAGTGTCATTGCGGTCTACACCGTATGTCAATAAATCATTGACAAGAGTCAACACAGAACGTCTTATCTGTGCTTGCTCCCTTTCAGTCTCCAGATTCAACACACCATGAATGATATCGTAAACATCAGTGAATTCCACAGTCTTGATGAAGTCAAAGTTTGAATGCTTGCAAGTGGCTCCGAGCAATGAAATCGAAGAGATTCTCAATTTATCATCATACTTATTCTGCACGTTAATTACATACATACATGCTGTTATTATCTCCCCACTTTGCTCATTGGATAACTGTTGGAAATCATTGACAAACCGGATTAACACTTCTCCCATTCTCACATTTTCATCTATGAGTTGCTTTGGAGAAGTGGGCTTCCGTTGATATATTTTCAAATACCTCTCGAGTAATAAATGATCAGAGTCATCCAACTCTAATAATTCTTTCAATCCCTTAATCGCATTCAAGTATAAGAATGGTTCTTGATCCTTCAGGAAATTCAAATGCATTGAAACACATAGATTCAAATTCACCACACTTGACTTCCGTTTGATCAATTGACGCAAAATGTCTAATCCATACACTTTGATAGGCGGTAAGGGATCATTAATATTCTTCATGGCCCGATCTAGTAACACCTTCTCTTCAGCATGTTTTGCATCCTGTTCTTCGTTGCCAGAATTGCTGGACTTCTTCTTTGATATCAATATATCAATTTCATGTTGAACCTGTTTATTTCTGACCAATGACCTAATGTTTTGTAATTTACCAATAGCCTTCTCATCTAAGAAATCAGCACCTCCGTTGTTCAAAATCCCAGTTAATAGTTCAATACCAACTTTCTCAATCTCATTTGATTCTTCGTTTTCTTCCTCAGCATCTTCATCATCAGAGTCAGCATCCTCTTGCACTTCGCTAATGACAGTTAAAGAATCCCTCTTCTTAATACCATTGGTGTGACCACCATTTGATAGCAGAGATGCCTCAATGACATCTAGGATATCTGTAACTGATTTAGTTAGTCTATCTTTGAACTGATCCACTATCAATTGCAATAATTTCAAATTAACTAAGGTGACAATAGGATCAACATCATCAGTTGTTAGTAATGATGGATGGTTTTCATTTCCATCGGAAAGAGCATCCAGCTTAAACCATTTCTTCAACACTCTCACAAACACAAAGGATATCTTTCCTTCATTATTATCATCCAAAATCTTCAAAACTTCTATAAATAATTGTAAAACTGAATCGATTTCAACGATTATTTGATCTAGGGAACTTGTTTTACCCTCATCTATTTTACTTTTAATCAAAGTCAAGTCATTCTGCCCCTCACCGAATTTCCAATTGGCTCCATCTATAACAAAGAAATTCTCTAATAACAACTCCAGAATCTCGTTCTGATCATCCAGGCTCAAATAAGTAACCAATACATTTTCGACAATGACATGATCTTTACCCATTTTCTTCTGATAATTCAAATACCCCCATAATGATAGGATCACTGGTTTAAATAACACAGTCAGGAATTCCCACGAATTCGAACGTCTAGATAAGGAAATTAATACATTAAATGAATTGTTGAGTGTAATTTCATCAGTGAGAATCATCTTATCACTATCATTATCATTGGTGTCTTTCAAGCTTGGGTTAAAGGAAAACCAAATCTTTTTGAATAGGAAATCAATAACGATATTTCTATTTACTTGAAAGAACCTAAACACCAATGCCACCACAATGGATCCCATAATTGGTCTGTTAACCAGCACTAATAGATCATAAAATTGATCAAATAATTTAGTGAAGAATTGCTCCACTGTCATAGATCCAGAGGCGTTGGAGGAAGGCGAACAGTTCTTATCTTTTAAACTCAAGAGCAAATTCAATAAATGTTGTAACTTATTGAAATCAATATCATCATCGTCTCTCAATCCCATAACCAAGTCAATTAATGCTTGAATACCATTGGATCTTTCCAATGGCAACACATTCAACCTACTCATGACAAATCTATAAAACTCAATATGAAGAGGGGATTTAAATGACTTGTTATTGATTAAGAGAGTGTATATTGACAAGAGTTCATACGTGGTAGAACTAAATGATTCTAACAGGTGGAAATTAGACTTAAACTCTGGGACAGTTGGTTCTTTAACATGAAGGTAGATGGCACACGTCAATGCATCAGTGTATCCACTTCCAATTAACACCATTTTCTGTAAGTCACTTTCATTGTCCTTGTCACGGTTGTCAAAGATCACAATGAATGATTCAACAATCTCCATCAGTATTGGTCTTGCTTCGGATTGATACTCCGTTTCTAGTTGGATTTTCAAGGGTATCTCAAAGTTTTTCAACCGTCTTTTATCTAATGGAATCCCAATACCATCAGGCAAACATGGGTAAACACCTCCTATAACGATCAAGTTAACTAGCTTACCAACCAATTTAATATCATACAATGGAATGGAAATATATGCTTGTGTTTCAGGTTGTGATTTCTTTAACGTCAGAATGTGTATTTGTTTCAGATACTTCAATAGTTGAAGGATTACTAAACGTCTGTTTGATAATGGACGGTTGCCATCGTCTTCTATCCCATCAACTTTTAATGCCCCTATCATCCGCAGATTTTCAGACAATTCATCAAATATGTTATCATTGGATTGAATATCTGATACATCTATGAATTTTTCAATTTCATTAAAGAGTTTCCCTAATGGAGTGGAGGATCTGACTCTTCTTTTGGACTTGGCTGGATCTTTATTGAATTTGGACAGAGTTTGTTTTAGTTCATTTAGTGCTTTTTGATCTAGTTTATTTATAGGCTTAGGTTGTTCACTAGATATGAATGTTGATTTATCTGACATGACCGATATATATATATCTATCAATCCAGTTATATAATAACAACAAGAGGAAAGAAGTAAGCAAGATAACTATATCCGTAATACACTTATAAAATTTAAAGCCATCGGAGATGGAAAAAACACACACACATCCATCACGTGACTGAATAAAAAAATAATTTTTTTTTTCTTCTTCAAAAGAAAAAGAAAAAGAAAACTGTTAAAAAACAGATTACTTACTTACTTTCCTATTTTTACTTTGATTATCAAAAGATAAGATCTATATATATATATCAACTAAATAGACAGACAGACAGATAAAGACAATGACTAAATTGACGAAGCTTACACAAGATGAAATGGATAACGTTATATACGATGCAAGAGTTGGTGATTTAGAATCATTGAAAGAGATATTCACAGATGAAGTGGAACCAAGTGTATTAACCACAATCAAGGATGAGTTTTCTCTAGCAACCCCAATACATATGGCCAGTGCGAATGGACACTTGGAGACGATTAAATATTTACTGTCTATAATTAGCAAGGATGATGCTAAGACGTTGGTTGAGGCAAAGAATGAAAATGGAAACACTGCATTACATTGGGCATCATTGAACGGACATCTAGACACTGTCAAACTACTATGTGAAGAGTACGATGCTGATCCTTTCACAAAGAACATATTTGAGCACGACTCCATCTATGAGGCTGAGAAGAATGGCAAGGAGGATGTTGAGGATTACTTTTTACAGAAATATGACATTGAAGGTGATGGTGATGATGATGATGATGATGATGATGATGATGAGGAAGCTGGAGGAGAAGGGGAAGAACTCAATGAAGATGACGTCAAGTACAGCAAGGGTACTGAAATAGAGAATGCTAATAAAGAATCCGAAGAAGCTATTAATCAATTGAAGGAGAAGACTGACGAATTAAAGGTGTAGGTAGCTAGCTAGCTAGCTAGATTAATATATTTTTTTGTGTACACAGACAGAAATAAACCAAAAAAAAAAGGCAAACAAACAAGCCGACTAATAATAAAGTCAATAATAATAATTTTATCCACATCAATCACATTTGTACTATGATAAAGTACTTAATCAGTAATCATAAATCCATTGAAGAGTTATATATATATATATAGCAGATAATATTATACCGTGAAGAGTGGTGGCACATGCCAATTATATGGCACAGTAATCAGTTACTGCGCCGCGTGTACACGGTGTATATATATGGTAGTGTCTCAACCAAATTAAATTTTCCAACTTTTTTTTTTTTCAAAATTGGGTGGGTGGATGGATTTGATTGATTGTGTCATAATAATTTATATCCTTCCTAATATACACTAGATATACTTACTTACACTACATTGGAAAGACTTTTAGATAAATATATATAATCTAAATATATATATATATCTTCTTTCATTTATTCATTGTTGATTTACATATTAGTTCATTCTTAGACTAACATATAAATACACTATTCAAACACGAACACACACACACACATACATAAGTACATACATACATAAATACATTACATACATACAAATCATGGCCACAGAAGATTTAGGATTCGATCCATCCTTGAAGAAGAAGAAGAAGACCAAGTCAGTTTCAGAATCAGCTGGTGCTACTCCAGACCCTGTTGATTCAGCTGATCTTGATTTCGCAAGCTTAAAGAAGAAGAAGAAGAAGTCTAAAGACACATCATCCGCCGCTGAAGGCTCCACAAAGGAAAGTGTAGATGAACTAACAGATTCCTTCGAAGGCTTGAAGTTGAAGAAAAAGAAGAAGAAAACATCAACCAAGACATCTGAAGTTGATGATTTCGATAAACAATTGGAAAAGGCTGGTATCACCGCTGCAGAAGAAGAACAAGTGAGCAGCAGCAATTCCCAAGCTAACTTTATCCCATATGATAGATTATTACACAGATTCTTTACAATCTTGAAAGAGAACAACCCAGAGTTGGCTGGTGGCCAACAATCCAAACTGAAGATTCCACCTCCTGAAGTTTCCAGAGATGGTAACAAGAAGACCATGTTTGCCAACGTTCAAACCATTGCCTCTGTTTTACAAAGAAACCCAGAACATTTGATTCAATATCTATTCGCTGAATTGGGTACCTCTGGTTCCATCGATGGTGAAAAGAGATTGATCATTAGAGGTAGATTCCAAGCTAAGAACATCGAAGGTGTCTTGAGAAGATACATCCAAGAATATGTCATCTGTAAGACTTGTAAGTCTATGAACACTGAATTAAGAAGAGAAAACACAAACAGATTACACTTTATCGTTTGTAAGGCCTGTGGTTCTACAAAGTCTGTGTCCTCCATCAAGACCGGTTACCAAGCTCATGTTGGTGCCAACAGAAGAAAGAAATGATTGGCAGGTTTTATGTGTTTTTTTTTCTTATTTCAATTGTATATACTATTTCCTCTCTCACACCCATCCATCCCCCCTTTTTTTTCTTCCCATCATATTTTATATACTTCTTCAACTACTTCCATTCCCATTTTTACTGTCTTGTAGTGAAACTATTTAAATATAGTTTTTAATCTCTGTTTTGGCGATTTTAAATAAATATCCTTGTTTAATTAAACATTTTTTGTACAATTCAAAAACATCAAGTAACCAAACCACTAACCCAAAAAGAAAAGTTATGTAAACTTTCATCTACCTTGCCTACCTATATATTCCGCCATTGATTGTACGTTCCCAGTTGTATCAACATCAATGCTTTTCAATTGTTGATACTTTTTGTAATTAAAATACAAGTTGACAGCATCCTTGATAAACGTGACTGCAAAACACCCCAACATATTTCTGAAAAATAATGACTCATCTGGTGTATTGACCGAATTATTGATAAACTCATGCACAAATGGAATATGATCAATGGCAATTCCAGTTAATCTACCAGCAGTAGGCCACATTATCGTACTAGCAATGAACAAGAACAATGATTGGCTCTGGAAAACCCTAGAGTAGTCAAACTTGAAACAACAAACCAATTCTCTTTTCAACCTGGATAGAATAATTCCATCCAATTTGAAATTAAAAATCTTCTTGATGAAGCTGAAAATGGTATTGGATTTTTTACCCCTTTTATTGTTTTCAATCCTCTGTTGATCCTCTTCCTTACGTAGTCTTTCCTGAATTTCATATTCAAGCTCATTTTCCTTGTCTATTCTTTCCAACTCCTGTAGAGAGAGTCTATCAGAAATGAAACATGCCTGAACTTGTTTGCACCATCTATAGTAAATTCTATTAAATACCAAACTGTAAATCAAGTTATGAATGAATTTTGCAGGAATAGTGGAGAAGAGAATTCTCTTTGATGGATTGTCCAATAGATTTTGCCAACCGGTGAAAACAAGAGATGGCAGAAGTAACAAAGTTGCAAATTCAACAAGAGGTGATAGTGGGGTTAGATTTCTTAGAGAAAACAAATGTGTAGGAACAAGCACAGGAAATAAGTAATATCCAGGAGGTGCTATATCCTTCTGAATAGCAGAATCTATTGTTTCAAATGAAGGATTGATATCAAATAAAGATAACATCGTACTATTAGGAGCCACAGAAGAAGTGACATTCATACCTAATCCCATCACTGCCATCAGTGAGCCAATTGATAAAACTAGCATAGACGACGACACAATGGTCATACCAATACCAACTTTCATTATGTTTGAAATCGTGTCATCAATAGTTGTCTTCAAGTTCAACATGGTAGAATTAGGGGTCTTGAAACATATTGCTCTTTTGCACTGAGGACAGGAAACATATATATCTATAGTTTCTGCTTTCTTGAAGACAGGTAAAAACCCAAACAAAACCTGTGTTATTGAGGTTCTAAACACCACTGGGATATTCCCATTGCCGTTTTCATTAGCACCATTATTTCCGTTGTTAATGTCTTGATTGTTAAAGTCATCTAAATCATCAAGTGGTTCAAACCACCCCCCAGGCATCGCCGCCACATTAGGCACATTGATCTGTTGAAGTTGTTCCAATTGTTGTTGATTTTGACGTTGACGCAATTGCTGCTGCTCTTGGGTAGACTTCTTTTTCTGCAAATCAAGAGACGATATCCATGATAGGAAACACTTCCGATGGGCCACCAAAGAGCAAGAACATGGTTTCACCCAGTCATTTGAGTCCTTGATATCACAGAATGGAGCTAACTCATTTTGACCCGATAAGCATATATAGCATACATTATTCGGATCATCACTGACTGTTTCTATAGATTGCATCTGTGAGACTATCAGTAAGTGTTTTTTTTTTGGCGGTAATTATTTCTTGTATCTTCAAAGGTTGTTTGTTTCTAGAAAGAGTTAATGAAAAAACATATTTCAGTATTTACTTATAATAAATAAGGCCCACCCACCTGACACAAAAAAATTATTTATTTCGCCCTCTGTACGGAAAAGTGCGCCAAATGCAAATGCTTATATTTTAAGGTACACAGTTAGATTTAAATCAAAGTACAAAGTATATTAATATTGTATTAGGTAGTGAAACAAAAAACAAAAAAAAGGATGATGATAAGCAGATTGAAGTGAATATACATAATAAAAAAAAGATGAATCTTAGTTGTTTATCTACCGAATAATCCAAAGAATCCCTTCTTCTTTTCAATTTCAGCAGCATTACTAGATGCTGATGTAGTTGATGAAGCAGCAGTTGTAGAATTAGAAGCATTAGCAACTTCCGCAGAAGATGAATCGTATGCAGCTTCATTGTATGCGATATAGTTGTATGCAATATCAAATAGCACTGGTTTGAAGTTCACAGGTTGAATTAAAGTATCCAAGCTAGCAATCTTACTTAGCAATTCATCATTGGAAAATTCTGGGAACTTATCAACATTATCAATGATAAACTCATTATTTGGAATGGCAGAAGATGATGATATTTCATTGGAGTAGATGGTCAACACATGAACCTTGTCTAATTCAGATTTCAAGAAAGATTTCAAGTTATCAATTTTGGTTGGAGTAGGTAAACCACCGTTAAAGGTAATAGGTAATGTAGAATCAATTGAATTGACTTGCTTAGTTGCTTCATTTAATAAGGCCAATGATTCAGTGTATTTATTGGAGACCAAATAAGCATAACTCAACTTATAAAGCTTTAGTGACTTGAAGTAGATATTCAATTTCTCTAAGGATTCACTCAAATCATCATCATTGGAAACACCAGGCAACTCTTTAATTTCACCAATAGAATTAATAATATTTTCCAGCAACTTCAATGAATCTCTAGTAGTTTCCAATAATGAGGTTCTGGACACAGACTTCTTCTTAGAAACTTGACTGAGCTCAAATAAGGAAATATCTCTTCTGATTCTCAACAGCAAATAGTTATAGTTCAAATATGTTGAAATGATGAATCTAGCTTGGTTTTCATTATCATCGACATCCAATTCGGTTTTCAATCTCTCCATTTCCTGTTCATGGATTCCCAAGGCATCTTGCCAACTGATTAAAGATGCATCATAGGATGTTGGTTCAGGTTCCTTAACCTTAGCCTCTTCATTAGTGGCCTTCATGATGGACTTAGCTAAATCGTCTGAGTTTATTTCAGCCTCATAACTTAACCATTGGATTGAATCAATCAATTTAGAGGAACCCTCTTCTTCAGATGAAACCTTGATGAAATGTGGATCACTTTTATTAATAATATCAAGAGCTCTTTGCAAGTATTCAATGCTGTTACCATTAGCAGCCTTTTTGGAAACCAAATCCAAGTTCACTGTTTTAATTGAGGACTGTGTTAGGGACAAATTCAATGCTGGATCGATGGAGTTATCAACCAAGTCTAAATACAACTCCTTTGTGTATGCTTCTGGTAATTTCTGGGTTTTATATAGAAATTGTAAGGCCAATCTAGCGATTGAAAGAGCATTGATAGCAACAGACCATTTCTTTCTGGAAACAGATAAGTAACCTTCAGTTATAGCAGTGTAGATCAATAGTTCTAATAGCTTATCATTGTTCTGTTCATTTGCAGCTATTTTCAATAGTTTCTTAGAATTTTGGAAAGCCTTTTTGTATTTGGTGACCAAGAACTTTTCCTTTGATCTGGATGGGTGAACACTTAGTAGCAATCTAGTCTCTTCTGCGTACAACAAATCTCTCTCAATTTGGAACAGAATAACATCACCGAATCTAGTATCCATTTCATAGTTTTCAGATGTGATCGAAGATATCTTTTCCTTTTCAGAGTAGTGCTTTGTGTCCTTTGTTTGAATGTTCAATGCACGACGAAGCTTGGTTAACTTCTTGTTGACTCTGTGTCTGTGACGATGATAATCATCTGCGGATTGCAAAAAGAGTTCACTACGAACTCCGTAAGTGGATGATAGAGTATAATCCATGTTATTGTAGTTTTGGGTATATATATATATATATATATGACAGAGTTTGAACAAGAAAACGAACACTGAAAATGGGTTTACATCAGTAGTATTTACCCATTTCTTTCGGTTAACTTTGATTTTTTTTTCACTTTTTTCAACGTCCAAATAGGCGAGGTCGATCGACTGATGAGTGCACGGATGTACGCGTCGATTTGTTCCTTTCATCTGTGGCAAAGTGTTCCTATACTTTAACACATACATACGTACTGATAACAAGTCATTGAAAGATATTGTAACCACCATACAGTTGAATCAATCAATCTACATACAGACAAACAAAAACCATTTTACCGTTTAATAAATTACTTAAATATCTAATAAAAATATATCAAGGATGTCCGACTTATTTGATAGTTACGAGTCTGACTACAAGTTGTCTTACTCTGAAGGATTGCAAAAGTTAAATCAAATATATGGATTAACTGATGAAAACAAGAGAATTGACTTGATGAAACAAGTGGAGAAGTCGGTTGATGATTCTTTGGATTTGATAGATTCGATGAACTTGGAAATTCAACAAATCGCCACACATCAAAGATCCACATATAACGCTAAGATTAGAACATACAAACAAGATGTTGACAGATTAAAGACCGACTTGAAATTGTTGATGGATGATAATGATAGAAACCAATTATTTGGAGGTGCTGCCGGTGAACCTGGAAGTGACAACTACAACCAAAGACAAGCATTGCTCAAGGCAAATGCCTCATTGGACAGATCTACCCAAAGATTAAACGATGCCACTAGAACTGCAATGGAGACTGAAGACGTTGGCTCGTCTATTCTAGATAATTTAAGATCGCAAAGAGAACAAATATTAAATGCAAGAGAAACCTTAAGTGAGGCTGACACATACGTTGATAGATCCTTGAACACAATTAAAAGCATGACTAGACGTTTGGCGACCAATAAAATGATCACTTATGGTATCATTGCTGTGTTGATCATATTGATCTTCCTAGTTTTATATAGTAAATTTAGCAGTTAGAGATTCTGCCATCTCTAATTACAGCTGAAATCAATGGTGTTTTCTCTTCTTCTTCGTCCCCTCCTTCAATTATGTTTTTTTTGTCTGCTTTCTTTTGTACTAATTTCGATGGATATACGTTTAGTTAAATTCCATAAATTATATTTATATAGTAAACATATAAAACATGTAAAGACAAAACTCAAGGGAAAAAAGAACGAAACTCAAAAATATCCTAAATTAGTTACGGGTCTCCAACTCGTCTGAAGGAACATCAACTTCAGTAGAAATAACATATTTAGCCATAGCATCTCTCACCTGTTCCAGGAAATCATCATGCAGACCTTCAGATGCACTGGATTCATTTGTCACGATGGATGATCTACTCTTAACAGACGATGCTCTGCTTAAAGTACCAGGAACCTTGGTATGATGATGGTCCACATCCAAATCTAACTTCTTAGTAGCAAGATTCAACAGCGATTTACCAGACTTACGTCTGTTTAATTGTGGGAATGGATTCTCTTTTGGGGCATAGTTAGGGATCTCACTTTCATCATAGTAAGATTTTCTTCTCATTGGGGTACCAGGAATGGAAGATGGTCTATAAACCACACCAACATCTTGGATAAATCTTGCAACTAATGCAGTCCAACCACATTGCCATTTAGCCCCCATTCCTCTTCCGCTGTCACCATCAAAATACTCATAAAAATTCACTAAATCACAGAAATGCTCATTATGATTCAATGTATCCAAAGTATCTGCATTACAGTGCTTCACAGTACCATGGTATGGACGCTGTCCATGTTCATCAGGAACAAACAAAGCAATTATTCTTTGTTGAACCTCCTCAGCAGCTTGAGCCAGGTTCATGAAATCTCCACTACCTGTTGGAACTTCAACTTTCAAACTAGAACCATAGTACAGGTAAAATCTAAGAAGTGATTCAATCAATAAGAAGTTTGTTGGGAACCAAATTGGACCTCTCCAGTTAGAATTACCACCAAACATCCCGGAATCAGATTCACCTGGTAAATAAGTCACAGAAAAGTGCTGTCCATTGATATCCATGGACACCGGATGATCCTTGTGGTATTTTGACAATGATCTAAAACCATACTGGGATAGAAATTCATTCTCGTCAAATAATTTCTGTAAAATGGAAACCAATCTTTCCTTACTAACCATAGACAATAATAATCTATCTCCTGCACCTTTGGTCTCCATTGATGCAATATTACGTTCCACCAGGTATCTCTTGTTTTGCACTAGCCAGTCAACTCTCTTTTTAAATTTAGGAAATCTGTTCAATAATTCTGGTTCTAATGTGGTGGTAGCATATAGAGGAATCAATCCAACTAACGATCTCACTCTTAATGGAGTGGTATGGTTATCACCCCAATGGATTTTATCATAGAAAAACTTATCCTCATCATCCCATAAGGAGTCATGAGTTGGTGTACCATTTGGGGTCTCAGATGAACCATTCAAAAATGTCATAGCATCAGCAATTAGTAAATAATGTTCAAAAAACTTGGATGCAGTATCTTCATAAACGGAATTCTCCTTTGCCAATTCTAATGCAATATTCATCATGACTAATGCATACCATGCAATCCAACCAGATGCATCTGATTGTAACAATTCCACATTTGCTGGAGGTTCAGATCTATTAAATAAACTGATATTATCTAATCCCAAGAACCCACCTTCGAAGATACCATTACCATCTGCATCCTTTCTATTAACCCACCAGGTGAAATTCATTAGCAGTTTTTGAAACACTCTTTCTAAGAATGGACGATCTTCAGTCTTGTACATTCTCTTCTCAATTTTAAACACTCTGTACGCAGCCCATGCTTGAACCGGAGGATTGGTATCTGAGAAATTCCACTCATATGCAGGGATCTGTCCCTGTGGCGACATATACCACTCTCTAGTTAGTAAATCTAGTTGCTTCTTGGCAAATTCCGGATCAATCATAGCCAATGGAATTGTATGGAATGCAGTATCCCATGAACAATAAAATGGATACTCAAAATTGTCAGGCATCGATAAGATATCATCGTTATACAAGTTTTGCCACTCTTTGTTTCTGTTGTTGGCTCTACCAACAGTTGGAGGCATTTCAGAGTCAGGGTCACCACGATACCAATAATTATGAATAAAATGATAATATTGTTTTGACCACATCAGACCACTGAATGCTTGTCTTTGAACATTACGTAATTCTTCTGGGATTGGTAATGGAGAAACATTCCAATAGAACTCATCGGCTTCTTGAGCCCTGCATTTGATTATCTCATCGACATCTTCTTCGTCTAATTCAATATCACCATTACCATCCAAATTTTTCGTTAGTCTGTAACGAACAGTGACATAGTCACCAGCAGGGACACCCCCATTTTCATCAAACACAAACCAAGCACACGCCTTTGTACCAATATTTTCTGGATTGATTGAACCTTCCTTTTCATCAACAATATACTCATGGAAACCATCCTTACAATACTCTGATTTATTTTCAGTGTTGTATAGTTTCTTAAAATTTGTCTCATTATCACAGAACAGTAATCTTGGTTCAACATCCTTAGAATCATCATCAACACCAGGAGATGGAGAGAATACAATTCTTCTATCACCTAGCTGATAGTGGTTTGCTTTGATGCTAAATTCAGAATCTGAAAATTCCTTGGATAGTTTTGGCTTTGGCTTATCTTTTTCGGATTCTACATTCCAGCCCCAAGTGTTTCTGAAAAACACCTGCGGGATAATATGTAGGGGTGCAGCTGCTTGTGATCTATTATAAGCAGTGATCCTGAAATTCAATTCTTCTGGGTCTTCTGTGTCCTTAGCAACTTCAAAGACAATATCAAAGTAATTGTTATCCTTGAAGGCATCAGTATCAGTAATTTCATATTCACTTTGTTCCTTGTTTCTTTTGGCATTTTCAGCATACAATTGTTCATAAGGGAACTTACCAATTGGGTATTTGTACAAGTACTTAGCATAAGAATGGGTTGGTGTATTATCCAAGTAGTAATACAACTCCTTAACATCTTCACCATGATTACCACTATGGGCAGAAGAACCACCTGGGAGACCAAACAATTGATCTTTCAAAAAATCATCATTTTCATTCCAAAATGCCAATGATAGAACCATACGTTGATGGGTATCAGAGATACCAGCCAAACCCTGTTCGGTCCATCTAAATGCCCTTGATCTGGACATTTCAAAGTCAAACAACCATGCTTCTCCAATATCAGAGTAATCCTCTCTTGGAGTACCCCAGCAACGTTCACTGACATAGGTTCCCCACTTCTTCCAGTACTTGGATCTTTCCTTATCTTCCTTCAGACGAGTTTCCTCTCTGGTGAGAATTTCACTTAAAGGCATCGTCTAGAAACTGGATTTATATAGCACTTGCTGTATTGATATTGGAATTGGCTTTTTCTTTCTTAAAAAAAAATCAATTGACTTGGTAAAAGATACAGAATACAACAACACATATGATATATATATATATATATACAATCTACTGATTAATTGACACACTTTGATTAGATGCATTATTTAAACCACACACTGCGAAGTGAATTATTCATACACTGCCATGAAGTAATGGAAGGCGCATTAGTGCAGTCAAATACACCTACACACCCACATGAAACACGACACGGAGAAGACAATGGAATCAGAAATCACAAACAATAAGAGAGCAAACCGGTATTAAATGATTAACAAAGACCATTGATGAATTTTAAATAGAAAATAATATAAAATGTATTGTACAGTTAAAGTAGGGAAACACGCTCAAATAAAATAAATAAAGGAAAGATAAATATCAAAAAAAAAAAAATCAAAAAAATAAAGAAAACCATATATATATATGCACTTATGCAAACAAAAAATCAACCTTAAAAAAGAAAGCAACTGTATAATAAATTAATAAGAAAGAAAAAAAAAGAAAGAGAATATTGTATTGAAAAAAAAAAAATCTATAAAATCATTAAAAAATGTATCATTAAAAGAAACCCTTGAAACTTTCATCGTCTTTCAAATTGGTTTCAATCATCTTGTAAATCTCTAGCAATAAGTTAGGGAACTTATTCACAAAGTACCAGTAAAACCCATCTGGCAAAGGACTCATTTGTTTAGCCAAGTTCTCAGGTAAATCCTGGAAATGGTGGTATTTGTTTCTCAGAGCCCTCAACAGATCCATAATCTTCAAGGTGTTGTACTTTCTGTATTTACCCAAGTTGTCCATAAAATTGTTATCGAATTTCTCAAACCATCCAGTGGTTCCAACAATATTAGGAGCAATCTCCTCCAGTTGCAACAACATTGCACTTGGTGGGTCCCTTCTTTCAACTTCAAATCTGTCCGAAACCTTCAACAAAAACTCCAACTTCTTCTCAACGCTCCAAAAGTATGGATGCTTCATAATATCACTCATATCCGGTCTGGCATTTGGATCATGACTGATCATGCTTTCAATCAAATCCTTGGCTTCATATTTATCCCTCAATAAATTCAATTGATCTAAATCGTACTGACCCTTGATGATATTACCTTCTCTAGTGTAACGATCACCAAATGGATGTGCACCATTACTTAACACATAATAAAACACACATCCAGCTGAAAAAATATCAATTGATCTGGTCAATCTTCTATTATGTTCAATAGTGGACACCGCAGTCGCTGTGGTGTCAGAGTGGATACTTTCCGAAACTTCAGAATTGTTGTCATTGATCTCTTCAATCAACAATTCAGGAGCTCTCCAGCCTGAAGTACCAGCCGCATGCGCTGTGGTAGCTCTGAAACTTGATTGATCAGCCTCCAACTTCTTACATAATCCGAAGTCCGAAATTAGTAATCTGATAGATGATTCAGATTCTCCTTCATTCTTCTTTTTACTGGTTCTCAACTTTTTAGGTGGCACAACCAAGATATTCTGTGGTTTAATGTCCCTGTGAACAATCTTCAGTAAATGTAAATGATGTATACCATTGGCAATTTGATACAAAACATTGACCGGATCCATTTTCGAAAGTAGTACATTAGTGCCCTCTTTCTTATTTTCTATAACATCTTCCAAGGAGGCACTACACAGCTCTAAGGCAATGTATAAGAATCTGTCATTCTGTTGAGAGCAAAAGTATCTAACCACATTTGAATGGTCGTCACTTTCCTGTAATAATTCAATTTCATGTGATGCAACATCATAGAAGTCAATCAACATTCTTTTAACTGCAACCGGTCTATTTTCAAATGACCCCTTAAACACAACAGTACCATGAGAACCATAACCAAGAATATCATCAGAAATAGTCAAACCATTACTTAACGTAGTACCGGATTGAGTAACTAGACGAGATATTGAAGTGGAGGATGGTGAAGGGGATATAGCACCAGAATTATTGTTAGATGAAGGTGGAACCAGTGTCTTTTCGCTATTATTGGAGGAGATCACAGATGGAGATGTAGCAACAATAGAAGAGCCAGGAGAAACAGCAACAGCAGCAGCAGCAGAAGCACCAGTGGTAACAGCAGAAACAGAAGAAGCTTGGACTGTATTATTAGAGTCTCTCTTCTTGTTTCTTTTACCTCCTCTAGAACCACGCTTTCTTTTCTTGCCCTGTGCTTGTTGTGTATTTGGCGATTCTGGAGCTGATATAGTAATTGTATCATCATTATCAGTGATGATCGTCAATGACTCGTCAATCGTCACAGACTTCTTCTGCAAGTCTTGTTCATTATTATTATCACCAGAAGAGTTAATGTTACCAATAATATCAACGACTTCCTCAATCTTCTTTTCGCCTGTGGTATCATCATCGACATTAGAATCCCCCTTTTTATCATCCGAGGTATTAGTAAAGGAATTACCTAATCTTTCCTTTTTGAACAAATCCAAAGACTTTTCCAAACCCTGGGCATCATCCTTCATTAGAATATCAACCAATTCGACAGCTGTTTGAGTTCTAGTGAAAAAGCCAAATTTACTGAGAAGTTCAGTGATTGGCGGAAGCATTCCCAGTCTTGACAACACAACGGCTATTAAAATAGCGATAAAGGTAGCAATAACATTCTCAAAAGCTCTGTATACAAGCTTGGTGAATGGAGCCACTTTAGAAGTCACTGTTGGTATTTGACTAGATGGTAATCCCTGATACATTGGCATGGACATCTTTGAAGGATCTGGCAAGCTCAATCTATTGTTATTGTTGTTGTTTTTATTATGTTTCTTCTTAATGGGGTTTTTCTTGAGTCTCTGACGAGGGTCATCAATGCCAGTTGGTAGTAACGCAGCTGGCATAGCAATTGGATTTAGTGGATTATTGCCATCATTGAGCAAATGACGAATAGAGTTATCATGAACACCAGTGATAGCCAAACCTAATAGTTCCTTAGGAGGGAATCTAGATCCTTCATCGGACATATATTTAGCCAACGGGGCAGTTTCAACTAACTCGGGGTAGTTTTGTTTACTCATAGCAAACCAGGATCCATCGTTTGTTCTATCTATATATGCGGCATCAGAGTTATATTTTGGGGATTGTTCTGAAGAAGGTGGTCTTGATTGCAGGGGATGAGGCAAGACAATAAAACTCTTTTCAGTTGGTAATTGGTCATCTAAAAACACATCAAATACATTGACAACCACGGATGGCAACCGCACCATCCATGTCGTTTCTGAATTCAGTGCATATAGAGATTTATCATGGAATGGTTGAATGTATATATTGTCAGTGGACTCTCTATTTTCATTTACCAATTTAGAATGCAAGTTATTAGGTCCCCAAGTGGTGTAATTAATATTCCAGGAGGTGTTGTTTCTAGAGTGGATAGTCAATTCATATGTTGTTCTGCCGAGAAGTATCACTGGTCTTGATTGTGGAGTTTCTGATTTGGATATAAAATCGGTCAGTAAGTCACTTGAATAATTGAGATCATCAATACCAAAGGAGTCCAATAACTCACCAGTGGTTGCATCAACTGTGACGATACCTGATTTTCGAACACCAGTGTAGATAAAGTCGTCACCAATTGAGAATGGTGATTTTAATATTAGTTGTTTAATTGAAGTTGGTAATTTCTGAAGACCGCCATCTTTTGTAAAGAAATATATAGCACCTTCATCGTATGGTTCTATTATCCAAGTCATTTCTGTATAGCTGTGATTTTTACGTTTAAAGTTATTTGTTGCTGATGATGTTGCCGATGAAGATGATGATTCAACGGGATTCGAGGAGGAAAGGTGGTGTGAATTAGATGCATCAGTGAGACCACCATCTGGTGCCGGAGTAGCCAGTAGAGAATCATCATCATCGTCATCCTCGTCAGAGGTGATACACACCAGGGGGGAATTTCCCCGTAGAGTCCACACCAAATCACCAGTTATTCTATTCAATGCATGTAAATTACCCTCTACATCCGAGGCGAGTAATAAATTGGTAACTTTAAAGTCTTCTAATGATTGATCTAAGAATCCAAATGCTGAATCGATAGAACTACTCTTCTGTAATGATCCATAGTTATTTTCAAATATGTCGACATGTTCATCTTTGTTTGGCTCATCAATTATATCCATATCTATATCAATGTCATTATCATCTTCATCAACATTTTCTGTGCCTATTGTCTGACGCCTTATTCTCTGTGCTTGTTCTTGCCTTGGAGAAACTGTTGATCCTACCAAACTAAATATCACCAGTAGAAATGATATCAAGGTGATAATCTTTATATTTCGAAGGTTTAATCCACAGATCATGGCATCTATAATATATTATTGTGTGTGTGTATCTGTTTGTGTGGGTGTGTGTGTGGGCAAGGTGATTATTGAAAAATAAAAAAAGTATTGTGAAGTAGTTTTAGTTGTAGTTATGATGGATTGGATTTAGGAATCTATAAAAAAAGTGATTCTGTGATTGTTATAAATCCTATATTAATGAGAGATATTTCATGAAAAATTATATATTATTCAAATCAACTTAAAAAAAAAAAGGATCAATTTGAATTAAGATATATTGCATGAATAATATACAAGGGAAATATGTATTGGTATGGTATTTTGTGTTTTGGTATAATATGCAAGTTGCTAATAATTTTTAGGCAAGGATAGTAAAAATTATAGAAAATGGGGAGGGGGAAAGGACACAATCTGAAATGATCTATATATATATATATATATATATATTGTATATAATTTGATAATTTGATAATTTGATATTTATATAAATCATTCATCCATTTGAAATAACAAAAACCCCTTAAAGTCTTTACAAAAAAAAAAAAGGAGACGGTGAAGCGAAAGAGAAATTTCTGTGGTTTTGACACGCAATTATTAAATGGCAGATGCTTATCCTTCTAGAATTTCCTCTCTATAATAATAATAATAGTAGTAGTTAGTTAGTTAGTGTTAAACTCCCTCCCCCTGAAGCTTTATTCTGCCATGATTGGAGACCGGGTATGCCTGACGTATACGTGCTTATATATAGTATTAATATATATATAAATTTAACCTTATAGGTGTTGTGGTTCCCTCTCTTTCTATATATTATATAAGTGAATATCTATCTATATACATATATTTAAAGAAGGGAAAAAGAGAAAGGGAGAGACAGCAGAGGGGGGGGAGAAGCGAAAATCACGTGATTCCCACCACTGTTTATTTCCGCTCCGCTCTCCATCAACCGGAAACGCATCATTCATTTTTAAGAGATGCTTTTACTAAAAGTTAAATATGCATATATATATATACAACTTACTACCTAGAAAACCATTGTCAAGAAACCAATCGCAATTACCCAGTCAGTCAATCAGTTAATAAATCAACAAATACACAAAACAATCAATTAATAAACCAAATGTCTAATTACAGTTTATCTGTGGAACTGTTTACATGGTTTGTTCAGATCATTGTGGACATCTTCTTTAGAGAAGTGTCTACCAGAGGCTCATTTAATTTACCTAGAACAGGAGCTACTATCGTTGTCATTGCCCCTCATGCTAATCAATTCTTAGATGCTGCTTTGACAATGTACATCGTCAATAAAGTCACTGGAAGAAGAACTGCCTTCATTGAAGCTGCTGTGTCCTTTAGAAGACGGATCGTTGGTGCATTTTCTAGATGGTCGGGCGCCATCCCAGTGGAGAGACCACAAGATTTATTACAAAATAAAAAGGGTACCATCTTTTATAAAGACTATCCAGAGGATGAATTGACTATCATTGGTAAGGGAACACAGTTCACTAAGGATTGTGAAGTGAAGGGGTTAATCGGATTGCCTCAAAGTATTGCCAATGCTAAAATAGCCAAGATCATCAGCGACACAGAATTGATCATTGCAAAGCCAGTGTCCAAGGAGAAGGGTATTCAATTATTAAACGAGGGAACAACGTATAAGGTTGCACCTAAAATCGATAATCATAGTTTATTTGACCAAGTGTTTGACCGTCTACACAAGGGTGACTTAATTGCAATCGCCGCTGAAGGTGGTTCTCATGATAGAACGGAGCTGTTGCCGTTCAAACCTGGATTCGCCATCATGGCCCTAGGTACAGCAGCAAAATATCCTGATACAGAAGTCAGTATCGTGCCATGTGGATTGAATTACTTCCATGCTCATAAATTCAGATCCAGGGCTGTTTTGGAATTTGGTCAGCCCATCGTTATCACTGCTAAGGATGGTTTGGAGTATCAAGAGGATTCAAGAAAGAAGGTTAATGCAATCATGGAGAAGAGTACAGCTGCCGTGAAGGCTGTCACTCTACAATCTCCTGATTATGAAACATTACAAGTCATCCAGGCTGCAAGAAGATTATACGCTTACCCCAAGAAACAAATCCCATTGCCTGTAGTTGTGGAGATGAACAGAAACTTATTAACGGGGTACATTAAATATCAAAATGAACCTCAAATACAGCATTTGAAGGAATCTGTCATGAGATACAATAAGAAATTAAGATATTTGGGATTAGTGGACCATCAGGTTGAACATTGGTCTGGAAATAAATTGAAGACAATAGTGTTGTTGATTCAACGTATTTTCACACTGTTGTTTCTCTCCATATTAAGTTTACCTGGAACAATTTTATTCTCTCCCGTGTTTATTGCATGTAAGGTCATCTCCAAAAAGAAGCAAAGAGAAGCGCTGGCGAAATCATCTGTGAAGATCAAGGGTAAGGACGTCCTGGGATCATGGAAAGTGTTAATTGCCATGGTTTTAGCACCTGCGCTTTACTTCATTTACTCATTGATTGGTACTTATTTGGTGTCCAAATATGGATTATTTCCTTCATGGATCAGTAATAAGCTATTAATATTTTGCCTTTGTTGGTTGTTATTGGTCAGCACCACGTATGCTGCCTTTAGAATCGGTGAAAATGGTATGGATATAGTCAAGTCCTTACCTCCTTTGATTTTATGTTTGACTCCAAAATCCGAAAGAATTGACCACTTGAAAGCTGAAAGAGAAACACTATCCAAGGAAGTGACCGAAGTTATCAATGACCTAGGACCTAGAGTGTTTCCAAAATTTGCAACAAGCCATCTTGACAAAGTTCGTGAAGAGGTGCAACTTGAAAGGGAAGAAATTGAGGAGGTCAGTAGATCCAGATCCAGATCCAGACCAAGATCTAAATCTAGATCCGCAAGTAGAAGCAGAGCGTCCAGTGAAACTAGAAGTAGATCAAGTTCTATTGGATCTGGTTTCACGGAACCTGGTGTATTACCTAACTTGTCTAATGTTTCCATCTTCCCAGATGCACTACAATTGGACGACCCAGAACCACTTACTAATAAAACTGAAAATATAGAATCAAATGGTGATGTTTACCACTCTGGTTCATCCGCCGTTACTGGTGATCATTTGGATCTATCTTCAAGGGTGAGAGATGCCGTTTTGAAGAGAAATCTTGAAAGCGATAAAAGTGTATAAGCTAAATCCCCCTTTTTTTTTCTGTCTTCCTCCCATAAAATTAACGATTCCATCATTATTTATTATTATTTCCATTTAGATACATCTATCTAGATCTTCTTCCTTATGAGTTTTATGATTTATTTTTCTAAACATTATTATTAGTATTAACTACATTAAAAATTGTAATATGCCATTCCAAAATGCTTTTCAAGGCTGTGAACAGCTCCCTCTGTAATATTTTTTCTGTGAGCATGTTTACATTTGAAAGGGTTGTATGTATTATTATACGCCATGATGATGAATCAGTTTCATATTTTTGAACTATATAATATGATAATCACTTCATAATGAACCAGAAGCCATCAGTGGATGATAATTACGCTGGTGAATCTCTAAAGTCTGACAGTGGAGACAAAAAGCCCAATGATATTGACACAGATGCAGATAATGCCCAGCAGCATTTGAACTTGCAGACATACATGTTCCTTTTCATTGGATTGTTGTTGATATATCATATAATAAGCAATTTCTTTTACATTTGGATAGGAAGTTTGATACCTATTGTAATAACACTATGGATGTCTCTGACAATACGATCAACACCCTCTGAAAACTCAACAAATGCTCAGAAACCATTGGCAGATAAATTTAGAAGATTTGAATTTACCAAAAATGGTAAATGGGATAAGGAAATAGAAATCCTAAAACAGGGTTCTGAACTTGGGCCATTGAGTATATACCCTGAAAGCTTTATCATCAATGATACATTGAATAATATAATTTCATTGATTATGCGTGATTTTGTTCTTTCTTGGTTTGGAAAAATCACAGAGGATAAGACATTTATTGTCGAATTGCAATCTAACTTCAGTGTCATCATTAAAAATCTCCAATTCAGACTCAGTGAAACAGATATAACCGATATGGTTATTTATAAAGTGGTTCCAGCACTTAATGATCATTTCAACAATTTTATATTAGCCTCTGAAACCGTGAAGAATAAAAAAACCGTTGTTAACAGATCTTTGACTAATACATGGGATTTAGATAATATAATAGCATCCAACTATAAGAAGGGGAAATTACACCCTGCTATCAAACCTAAGAGCCTAGATAAAGATGAAAAAATCAAGCTTCACCTTAATAAAATCACAGCTAAGATACTACCATTGGTTGTCGATGAGAAGGAAGTTAACTCCCCACCTGTGTTCATATTGGTCAGAGAGATACTTGTCAATTGTGTCATATTTCCCTTATTATCTTTGCTTTCAGACCCAGATTTTTACAATAGAACCATTGTTGAAAAACTAGGAGGAGTTATGAAAGATAGAGACGATGTTAAAAGATTCAGAACTATTCTTGACAAGCACTCCTTAGAGAAAAGTGACTCCAAACGGAAAAAGTTTAAAGCATCATTGATGATGAAATACAAACTGACCATCAAGACAGATTCTAGTACGTTTGAAAAAATCTTGAAAAGGGTCAAGCATTGTGACTCAGCTGCTGAATTAAAGCAATATAAATATTATGTTTCATTGAAGATAAATAAACTAGCAAGAGAAGTGGGAGAAGGATCCAAGGATGCTGATAATGATTCTATCAAGACATATGGCAAACGATTACAAATCCTTCAATCTGCTGCTGAATCAAAACTGTTGGCAATGATGTCATCTACCCATAGTAATAAAAAGACAAATGATGCCAGTTTAAAAACCATATCCCAACTAAAGTCTAATATCACATTGGAGGAGGTGTTGAATGATCCGCTGGCCCTTTCATACTTTACGGAATTCATGGAACAGCGGAGAAGAACCCCATTATTACAATATTGGTTAATTGTTAATGGAATTCGGAATCCCTTGGAGACTCTACCGGTTACACAATATGATAGTGACAATGAAGAAGACTTAAATGGAGAGTACCTAAGTAGTGATATGTCACAGGCTGAAGATATCAGACAAATATTTACTCAGTTTTTCTCCGATAAGTTACTGAAAATTGATGTTAAATCATATTCTCATGTGTCTAGATTCGTCAACGATGCACCCAATGACCCTCTGCTATACATCAATGCTAGAAGAAGTTTACTATTTTTACAAAATAAAGTTTATGAGAGAATGAATCACGCCGATTTTGTTGCATTTAAACAATCCGACTTGTTCTTAAGATTACTAGCCACCGAAAGTCAGCAGTTAGCTGAAGTTGATGATAAACCGGCTAATAACAAAAATGATTTATTTGCTGAAGAGGAGGAAATAAATGGTGATCCTTTGGCAAACTACGAAGAAGAAGAAGGGGACTCGGGCGAAGAAAACACCGAGGACATGAAAGTCAGCGATGCTGTTTTAAATGCTGTTGAAGATGCATTAACTGAGATTATGAATGATAGACCTTCCCAGTACAATACCAGTGATTCTAATTTATTGTCAGATGATCTGCCCATTGGTACTATTAGCAACTCTGGTAGTGTATATTCCACACTTTCTACTACATCACAAAGAAACTCAAGATTAATCGACAAGGATGTTGAAAACGACTTGTTTGGAAATGCTGCAGAGAGCTCTGGCCTATTCGATGAAGATGATGTTTCATCTACTGGTCTATTTACGAGTCCAGAACCTACTGATAAAGCTGGTAGTGTTCCAAGAGGAGGAGATGATGATGATTCTGTGTATTACCACAATAATGGATCAGATTCTTTATCCTCTTCTGCGATACTGAGCCCATCCGGAAACAACACAAAGAAGAACAGCAGTAATGAGTTGAATGTTGCTGCACCAGGTGCTCTTAATTTAGGTGATGAGATTGAAAAGCTATCAGAAGATATTGAGAAATTGAAACAGCAATTGTTAATCATTGAACCTCTGTTAAGTAAAGCGACATTAACAAACAATGTTGCAGAGTTGAGAATCTTAAATAAGTCAAAGTTAGGGTTGAGCAAAGAACTTCAATTTAAAGAGTTGCAAAAGCAGCAATATATCGTGCAAGAAAACGAGAATAGTTTATACGGGAAATCCAAGGTATCCATTCAATCTGCTATTAATACCAATGAGGATGGTAAGGACTTTGTGTTATATATTATCGAAGTCCAGAAGTTGTCAACTGAAGACACAAATATTGTTACTGCTGGATGGATGGTTGCAAGAAGATTCAGTCAGTTCTATAAATTACACAATTATTTAAAGTACAAATATCCTGAAGTGAATGGATTAGAGTTTCCTAAAAGAAAGGTGGTTATGAAATTCCAGCAAAACTCTTTAACAGAAGAGAGATCAAAGAAACTAGAAGCTTACTTACAAAATTTGATCAAAATCTATGATGTTTGCTCAGACAGACTGTTTAGAGACTTTCTATCCAGCGAAGTGTTCACTATCGATTTGAATGAATCTTTGCAAAGCGTTAAGCCAAGTGCGAAAAAGAATGTTGTTAATATGACAACCAAGCTATACAATAGGGTGTCTAATCAATTAATGTATTCTTCTTCATCTTTTACGAAGAATGGATCAGATAACGGTACAGATGGTACCAATAGATCGATTATAACTTCCTCCACACCAGAGATGCAGGATGAATTACAAGCGTTAGAAGAGACACCTGAAGGAGGAAATGATGATGGTGCTCAAGATGGTGCCAAGAGGGGAGTCCGAGAAGAAGTTTCATTTGTTAAACCTATCTGTGATTTGATATTATCTATTTTCCAGTTGAATAAGTCTAATTCCTGGTTGAGAGGCAAGGCGATTATTTTGATTTTGCAACAATTATTAGGTTCAACCATTGAAAAAATGGCTAGACTGTCAATTGACACTAAATTAAAGCAAGACTCCACTGTATCTAATTTATTGACTATGCTACAGGATACACTATGGCCAGGTGGGATATTTATGAAGGATGTTGAAGATGAGACTTCTGAAGGTGGAAAGGCTAAGGAGAGATCTCCCATTGAAAAATTGCATTCTAAACAACAAGCAAAGCTAATATTGGAATCGTTCTTCATTGATAGTTGTTCGAAAGTTTTTGGTGTTGAAGGTTCGAAGTTTGCTGCTGACTCTATTTTCCAAATGTTACAAAATGAGATATTGAATCTACAGTTGACATTAACCATCTTTGATGAAGTGTTTGAGGGATTGTTTCCAGAGATAGCCTCTGATAGTGATTGAAAGAGTACTATGTCAATACTACCAGTTTATAATTCTTTTCTAATTTAATGACCGTATACCATATAATTAGTGTCTAATTCGGACAATACGAATTTGAGTACGCGATATTGTAGCTCTGCGTCAGCCACATACTCAGCCACACAATTGTGAGCATAAGCACCAGCCACCAGTAAATTCTCTGAGAACAGCTTTAAAAATAAACCAAACAGATATTATACATGAAATACAAACTGTTTCATTCAAACAGTTGTCTATTACAGGAGCTGACTACTAGATAGTTATTTTAATATTGTCATACATTCAAACCAAAAAAATAAGATAACAGTTTAAACATGGGTATCAAGAGATTTTTCAAGCCTCCAAAGGAGATGAACAAGGACCAAACCCTGGAAGTTTTACAAGATAACGGTATTATAATAAGAGACAAACCAAAGGACCAAAAGTTCAAGTTTGGTGAATTCAGTAAGTTTGCTAAGGAAAAGGCAGATGGTCTGAGCAAAAACACATACAAGCCTCGTCTGTCTAAACAGGAACAAGAGGAACTTGCAAAGCAACAGGCCCTAGAGACTGGTTCAACTCCTAATCTATCTGGTGATTACTCGAACTCTTCCGCCACCGCTGATTCTGATCCATACAGTACACAACCTAATCCATATAGTACATCTGAACCTAACGTGAACAGCAAAAATCCATATAGTACATCACAAACTGATTTAAACAACAAAAATCCATATACCACATCGCAAACTAATTTGAACAGAAATCCATACAGTGGTTCACAACAGTTGCTCTCACGCAAAGATGCTAGTACAAATACTCGGGACCCTTACTCTACTGAAACCGGTCCATATGGTAACTATTCTTCATTAGATCCTTATGCTAGTAAAACTGATCCATATGGTGCGTCCTCTTCATCAGATCCATATGCTAATAGAAATGATCCATATAGTGGGAATGGAACTGGTACTGGTACTGGAACTACCAGTGAACCTTATGATCCATACTCACAGATTTATGATGATTATGCTGCTACTTCCAATGCGGATGCCAATACTTTGGTCAACAGAGGTGGCAACCAACAAGAACAAGTTAAAAAGACCGAAGAGCAACAACAAGGTTCCTACGATCCATATGAGGCCCAGTCTGAGGATGTTGATTTAAATGACTACCCAGGTGTCCAAGAAGAACAGCAACAACAATCACAAGACCCATACTCAATGCAGCAATCATCATATGATCCATATGCCCAACATGGTGAATATAGTGAGGTAAATGAAGAGGAAGAGGAGATCAATAGAATTGTCAGACAGACCAAGGATCTTCGTGGTGAGACCGTGAAATCATCTCAGAATATTCTAAACCATTTAAGGGAAGCCGATGATACCGGTGCTAATGTCGTTGGTACTTTAGGTTCTCAAAGAGAAAAAATGTACTCAATGGAGCACAAGTTGAATGGTATTGAAACTCAACAAAGATATATTGATGAACACGTGAAGGAGTTGGAGCACTACAACAGAAGTTTGTTCCATATAAAGACATCTAATCCATTCACTAAGAAGAGTAGAATGAGGGCTAACGAGAAGCTGATTTTAGCTAACAAGGCTGCTGATAGAGAAAGGGATTCCGAGTTAGATACTGCATTGTACAAGACACAGAACACTTTGGGTGATGAATTAAAGGATCCTAATGACATCACCATCAAGTCCGAGCTAAGAGAAAAGTATGATTACGATAAGAGAGTGAAGGATGCTTCAAGATATTTAACTGGTGATCATGATGAAGAGGATGAAAGAATGGAAGTTGAGTACGCTAGAAACATTGATGAAGCTGAAAGATTAGCAGGAAAGTTGAAGAAGAAGGCTAATCTGATTTCACAAGAGCTTGATTCCCAAAACTCCAGATTGAGTAACATCAATGAAAAGGTTATCAAGGCAGATGATAAAATCACTTTAAGTACCACTAGAATTAGAGGTATCTAAAATTGGTATAATAATAATAATAGTAATAATAATATAAAAAAAAGGTTCCTACACTAGGTTTTTTATGCTTTCTTTGGTTTATATATGTGAATTTGTTTTGCCTTTCATTCTTACTTTATATTTTATGGTTTTGCTCATTATATTACACCTTTCTTTTTTATGTACAGTATGCATATAATTTATTTTTAGAGTCACCCTTTAGGTTACGTCAGGAGTAAGCGAAGGCAAAAGCCAAAAAATAAAAAGCGTATAAAAATAGAGTCATTTCCCCCCATATTCATCAATTCTTTCTCTTTTGATTTGACTTCAATCCTTCTTTTCTTTTCTCTTCTTTCTTTGGGGAAAACCTCCCCCCACTATGGTAGCCTATAGTGACAAGTTTTTGAGAAATAAAACTTTGCAGTTAAATGTCTAAATCTGATGGCGTGCTGGTTTCTTTTTTTCATTGTTGTTTCTTCTGGTTTTAGGCTATCCAGTCTATAGCGCCATTCTGATCCTATATAGAATTTAACTGGTTAATTGTTTTGACTGGATGTTAAAAGACAACCAAAACAAGGTTATATGTTAATTAACCAGGTCGATGATCTGGTTAATTGGCATATGATTTACCAGCTAAGCAATGCTTCTGGTATAATCTTATACAGAAAAAATTAAGCTAATTGATTTTCAAAATTACCTATTTCACTTATGACTACTATAATATGAATCCACATTATGCCTATAAATTTGACTTGTCCTATAATACTTACTCAGAAAACCACAACGTCAGTGCGTTGAGTATTTGATTACACATTCTATTATATAATTTACAAAAGGCTGGCTTTCTCCAATATTTCCAATGCAGATATTTTTCAGATATTGTGTTTCCACACATAAATGATCATTTGTCCCTCATCATTTAAGGTATCCCTTTATTCTAATTGCTACACCCCCAGATGCTACAAATCAATCAAATGGTGCTATTCCATGAACAATCGGGGTTTTTAAATCTTTTTTGTCCCTCAAAAAAGTGTTTATATCAGGTTTTGTAATACTTTACCTCTGTGCGAAAAAAGTGTTGGTCAAAGGAGTTTTTGACATGGGTTTTGTCTTTCTCTCCCCAAAGAAAAGGATAGTATTTGACTATCGGTTGAGTTATATAGGTTTTTTTTAAATAAAGAATTTTTTTTTGCCTTGAAGAAAAGAGATAATCGTATTGTAGTTAAATGTAATTAAATAGGATTTATTGTACATATACATGTGTCAAAGATCGATTTCTCCGAGCCCGGCTTTTGAAGCGGTGTAGAGATGTTTTAATTTGGAGGGCAAAATGAGAAAGGGGAAAGGTGGACTAAAAGAGGTTATTTTTGATACCGATTGATAAACGAAAACCATCATGTATCACAAATTTATTTCTTTTTTTTGTATATATTTAGGTATATATTATTTTCTTCTCCTTTATATCTGTTTTATCTTTTTTTTTTGTTCCCCCACTATCTATATCACATTTGTGTTAAACACGTTTTATTGACAAGAAAAATTAGGACAGAGTATATTCTCACCAACAATAGATTCTAACTATGATGGCGAGCAAGATAAGAGAGCTGATATCGGTCTCTCGTAGAACTGCTCGTGATCTAAGACAGACTCTGGAGGATATTGCTGAACAGTTGATAGCTAACCACAAGCAAAGACAGGCTGAAGTTGCATTGGAACCAATCCCTGTCAAGGCTCCTTCATCTCGTAATCCTTTACTAGAGGGTTTGCGTAATGCTAACCGTGGTGCTAGAAACTATTCAACATTAACCTCCAAGAGATCTTTATCAACGACAGCTACAACTATCAATTCAAGTTTTTTGAAAAGATCCATCACTAATTCCAAATCAATTCCATTTAGAAAGCTGGGTGTCAGTGAAGTGTCAAGAAACATCATGTACCAGGCCCAGCCATTTAGATTCTCTGGTAGAGTCGGCACCAATTTGAGCCATGGTGGATACCCTTCCAACCTGTTTCGTCATTTCACGCAACATAACTCCAGAATGTTTTCCACATATGGTCCAAATGTTGCATCCCAGGCTATCCATAATCTGACACAGGGTTTAAGAGCTGGTTTCATCAAGGGTGGTGGATTGGCCCAACAGTTGTCAAAGGGTTATGTTGGTTCAATGAATGCTAACCCAATGGTTGTTGAACAAGACATCAAGTTAGGCAGCACTGAATCAGAAGCCTTTAACTTGTACTCAGAAGGTTGTTTTGTTGAATTCACCATTCCATCTGCCAGATCATTCATTTTGGAAGAGGAGGCTAAGTTGGAAGAGTATGAAAATGCATCTTCTTCAGACTCCGACTCTTCAGAAAAGGTTTTACTAGACGATGAAATCTTTGAAGATTTCAGACAAAGACATTTAAAGGAAGTTCAAGCTCTCATGGACCAGGCTATTCGCCGGGAAGCTATTTGGAGGGAGATTGAAGTTCTGAGGGACGGTATTGGTACTGCGGTAACTGAAAGGTTCTACAGGCATGGCGATTATATTTATAGATTTTATTATCCAGACTGTGATCGCAAGAAGATGAATTCTCACCTGGATGACCTTGGTATTACATATGCTACAGTGGTTTCATGGAGTGATGCTTCATTACATTCCCCATCTGCCAGCTCCAGTGACTTTGATATTCTATCTTATAATGATGACCCTTCTCCTTCATCTGTTGAAATGTCAAGATCTTGGTCCTCCTTAGAATCAGGAGCTTGTATGTCTGCGGTGTTATCCCCAATTAGCTCGGAATCTTCCTCTAGTGATTCTTACAATGATGAAAATTATTCATATTATTATACTGACGAACCAGTTCTATCCGATATAGTTCCTTATCACATGGGCACAGTTAGTTCAATTGGCGAGGATATTGTAATTGCATCCTCTTCAGAGTTTTGATATCTGTACACTTTACCCTAATTATTACTATTATGATTATGTTTTTTTATGAGGTTTATTTTCTTTAAGGTGGTTACTGGTTTCTGTTGCTTTTTTTTTTTCTTTTTTTATTATTGTTTTGCTTGTTTTTTTATCGATTTACTCTCTTTTTTATCTGTGTTTTTATGGTCAACATTATTCTTATCTTTCATATTATATTATATTTTTTGTTTGTTTTATTTTCATATCCTATCATCTCTATTCATATTATTTTCCTTATTGCTACAAGCAAATACATATTGATTCATTATACTACTTTTATTATTAGAAAAGAAGTGACTCTGTAATTGTAATTGTAATTGTAATTGTTAATTTATGTGGAGATGTTCGCACAGAAATATGAGTGAGTAAGAGAAGCGCTCCAATTGTTTTTTTCTTGTTTTTGTTTAAAAGTTAGGCAAGGTCTGTTTTTTTTTAAAAAAAGAGTATACTTGTAAGTTACTCTTCATTCATATTAACCACCCACCCACTTTATTTATTCTTTAGTCAACTACAATCGAACATTACAATCATCAATGCCTGAAGAAATAACAGATGCCGGCAAAGTGACCGATGAATCTCAAAAAGTCACTGAGCCTAGTGACAACAATGACACAACTACCTCTCAACCTGCAGAAGAAGAGCAAGCAAAAGACAACAGCAGTGAAACCGATGCACCGGACGACAAAAATGGTACTAATACAGAGGATAACAAATCAACTACTATAATGTCACAACAAGACGAATCTGAGGATCAATTTGAAAGTGCTAACGAAATGGAGTCGGCTGACGGTGATGGACTTGCCGCCGGAACCCACAAAGAGGAAACTGGTAGTACCGATGATCAGGAGGTCAATGAAACATTGAACGATAGTGCTGATTTGAATAAAAATGAAACCACTGAACAAGAAGTTGGTACCGAATTGGATAGGGAAAAGACCATAGAAGATGATAAAAAGGATCAACCAACCGATGAATCGACAGCTGATAAGCAGCAGGAAGAATTACCTACAGACTCTGAACCAAAACAGGAGGATGAAGCCACTGGCCTAACAGACGAGAATGCTGAAACAGCTAAATCTGTCGATGTTCCTATTCCTTCTGATACTGGATCGAAGACAGACCTTTCCACTGCTGAACCAATTAAAAAGGTCGATACCGCAGCATCAACCACTGATTCAGTTGCTTCTGTGTTAACCTCAACTTCAAAACCAGGGTTTAAGAAATGGTTTAGTTTCAGATCAGCTAATAACTCAACAGATAATGTCTCCGTGGATACCCAAACAATGAAACAACTCACTCAGCCTGGAAATTACAACATGGCATACTCTAGATATCAAAACAATGAAGAAGATTTGAAATCAAAATCCGAAAAGGATCAAGAGTCTGTGCTAACTTCTGCAAACAATCTAAGAAAGACATTTAATGAAATTAAAACTGGTATTGAGTACTCAAATGATGCACTGCTGATTAAGGGAATTGATTGGGAATTCTGGTCCAAAGTGGTTAATGATTACAGCTCCGTGGTTATGAAGGATTCTGATGAATTGTTACAACACATAACTGTTGGTATTCCTAGAGAGTTAAGAGGAATGGTTTGGCAATTGATATGTAATTCCAAGAGCTTCCAATTAGAAGAATTCTTTAGAGATAGCAGATCACAACAAAGTGATTTTGAAAAGATGATCAAGAGAGATTTGGCAAGAACCAGCTTTATCACTGACAGTGCTGTGAAGTCCAAGATTGATGATTTGTTTGATATAATAAAGGCATATAGTCTTTACGATACCCAAGTGGGTTATACTCAAGGTATGGCATTTATCACTGTGCCGCTCCTGATGAATATGGATGCTAGTGAATCATTTTGTATGTTAGCTAAGCTAATGAAGAATTATGGTTTTAGAGAGATGTATTTACCTGAAATGCCTGGTTTGCATTTAAAGTTGTATCAATTCGATAGATTGATTGAAGATCTATTGCCAGATTTACATATTCATTTGAAGAGACAGGGTGTGAGATCATCCATGTACGCAACACAATGGTTCTTAACTTTGTTTGGTTACAAGTTCCCATTGGATATGGTTTTAAGAATTTATGATGTTGTTATTGCAGAAGGTATCGAGTCTATTTTGAAATTTGCAATCAACTTGATGACAAAAAACCAGGAAACTTTGATCTCATTAAGATTTGATGAGCTTGTAACTTTCTTAAAGGATAGATTGTTTTTCTACTATACAGACAACAGTGGAACAAATAAGGACTCTACAACGAGGGGATTAACCGATGCTTACTCAAATAAGACCATCACAGTTGATACTTACAAATTGGATGAATTTGTCGAACATTCCATGGCTATTGAAATTTTACCAATGACATTGAAAAGATATGCAGCTGAATTTGACGAGATAAATAGACTCGAGAAGGAGAGAACTGAGGAAATTGAAGAATTGAGAAGCAAGAATGGTTATTTGACTAGAGAAATTAGAACCATTGAAGCTGCATATGCCACTTTAAACAGGGAGCATGTTGAAATAGCGAATGAGATGGTTCAAGGTAAGGTTCAGATAGCTGATCTAGAGGAAGAGAATAAACAATTAAAGAATCAAATAGATGAAATGACTGGTAGATTACAGCATTTAGAAAAACAATCGGACACTAAAGTTGACTTTACTGGTGAGATCTCAGATAACATGGAATTTGAGATTAATAGAACCATGCAAAGAAACTTGGAAGTCATGGAGGAAAATAGAACATTGGAAGAAACATTATCTACTTTGGAATCAGAGTACAGCGAACTGAAACAGGAAATGGCTACCATCAAAGGCTCTCATAAGTGGAAAACTTTTTGGTAATCCTGAAAGCGGATTTATGTATTTATTAAATAGCCATTTATAAGTACCATTTCACTTCTTTTAAATTAAACTATTCTATATATAATTTATACATATCTTTGATACTAAATGCATTGGTCAATTAGTAGTCTCTAGCAGGTACTCTAGATGCATAACTGCCATGTACAAATATTATATCTGCAAAACTTGGCGTGCGAGTTATGCTTATTTTTTTCAACCTCCTCAACATTTAACTTCATCACATATTTTGAAGTGTAACATTCAAAAATGATCAATATGGTGTTTTCTATGAGTTAGTGCTATTCTATACAGACCTAAATTCACTCGATATAATATAACTATGTTCAATACCATACAAGGATTGAAGCCAACTGGGCAATCGATAATAAGATTGTTCTCCACATCTTCTATAAACAATGCTAGACAATATAAGAGTGTGGTGAATAGACAAATAAAGCAGATTCCAAAGTTGGAAGAGGGTGATTTAAAGCCAAGAGCATTATACATTCCTAAAGATGTTTCTAAATATCCAAAATATCCATATGCTGAATCCAGAATTTTCAAAAGATCAAACAGAGGTTTATTTGGTGGTAAGGTTATCTCCTTCGGTAATCAAATCTCTGAAATGAAGAATAAATCCAGAAGAACATGGTTACCTAACATCATCTCCAAGAAACTATGGTCTGAGTCATTGAATAGATTAATAAAAACCAAAATAACTACAAGTGTGTTGAGAACTATAACTAAGGAGGGTGGTTTAGATAATTACTTAACCAAGGACAAAGCCGCAAGAGTGAAAGAATTGGGTCCATTGGGTTGGAGATTAAGATATGATGTCTTGAGAGCAAGAGAAGCAGCAGCTAAGGGTAATAACTACGAAGTTGTGGAAAATTCAACTGGTGAACAAGTGAGGGTTTATTACAAGAGTCAATACCAAGGTAAGAATGTTCAATTGATTGTTGGTAAGAGAAAGTTATTGACTAAGTTATTCCCTGTTGTCAAGTATCACACCCCAGGTGACTTATCATACGGTAGATTCAGCACCACTCATAAAAGTGCAACCTTTGATGAATTATTGAAGGAATGTGAAAAGTACAATGTTGAATTAAACGATGTTATCTTGTAAAATAAGAAATATATAGTAAATCATTAATTAATTATGATTGCACTGTTTATATTTTTATGTTAAATTCTTTTATTAATCTCTCTGTGTATATAGTCATATATATTAGATTCTTCTAATTACTGTCATTTATATTTCAAGATCGTAAAGTAATGGGTAATAGGTAACTACAGTTCTTAAAGTCACCCTTTAATGGGAAGAAGGGTCTAAGAGAGATAATCTACCTTTCGTATAGATCGACCCATCGGTATTAAATACATCGACGCGTCTGAACACTCGCCACATTTGTCTCTAGCCACTAATGCGCCAACAAATAATGTAATTTTTCGCAGTCACAACAGTCATAGACTACCCTCACACCTCTATTATTTGCTGAAAATATTAGCACAGCCAGAAGAAAATTTTCAAATGCGAGCTGAGGTCCCCTCCCATAGTGACCTAGCTTGAGGGAGTAAGCTTCCCAATACCATACTCAGGATTACTCCTACCTACTGTCTGTAGAGTCCTGTGTTGTATGGTATTTTTACATTTAATTCATTAAATTAAATCTACAATAGCTCTTAACACTTTACTCTTAAAATTCCCTTTTAAAAAATACACATAACTATTCAATAATATATTCAAAATGGCTGCTCAAGGTAAGTCTAGAATACTACCTATACAGAAACAAATGAAGACTGGAATGATTTAATTAACTCTTCAAAAGAAGAAGTATATAACAACATCATCATCAAAGGAAGGAGAGAAAAAGTTTTTACATGAACATATATAAGATCACAACAGAACACAGTAAAGCTAACATGGATACAAATCATATTGATTATGAAGCAATAAACTGAAATGTATTAGATATCAAAACATATAGAAGATGTAGTCATGGAAATATTGATTTTTCATATTCATTATGACACCACATACAAACAAAAAAAATTAGATGGATACACACCAATCGTATTGGCAAACGTCACTTTCATTACGTAGATACTTGTGAATTTGAATCTTCTATACCAGTGTTCTTATTAATACTACAACAACAGGAATACAAATAGAATGAAATGATGCCGTCATACATTATCCACATCATTGAATGATGAGGAACAACTGTTCAATTGGATATGTAGATTCTCCAAATTCGGAAACGGTTTTCTTCAATTACCACAGTTTATTGCATTCAGATCATTTAAATGCTAATAATAATCACAGAAACTCATTCATTGATTAGTTAATCATTATCATTTGCCAGTCCAGAAGGTTTCATAATCTTCGTTTTTGTTTTAATTTATCCTTTTCTTTATTCAAATTTACTAACAATTAGCTTAATTTACTTTTAAATTAAATGATATAGGTATCGCTGTCGGTTTAAACAAAGGTCACAAGCTTCAAGCCAAGGAAGTTACCCCAAAGATCTCATACAGAAAGGGTGCTTTATCTAAGAGAACTGCTTTCGTCAGATCCTTAGTCAAGGAAGTTTCTGGTTTAGCTCCATACGAAAGAAGAGTTATCGAATTAATCAGAAATGCTGGTGAAAAGAGAGCTAAGAAGTTAGCCAAGAAGAGATTAGGTACTCAAAAGAGAGCTAAGGCTAAGGTTGAAGAAATGAACAAGGTTATTGCTGAATCTAGAAAGCATTAAATGTAATATATCTTTTCTTCTTCATCTTTCTAACATATCTACATAATTTTTATTATTGTCATATAAATATACGATAATATTGGTTTTCACATAATATAATTAGTTATTGTAATTAGATAATCTTGGTAAATAATAGTTTACAGCCAGTCAGTTAGTGTATACCTGCTATATATTATAATTAAGACTCGCCTAAAGTAGAGTTTGCGTGCATTTTTCCTGATACACGGCCAGGCCAGGCCAAGCCAGGCAAGGCCAAGCCAGGAGGCCAATAGGGAGAAATTATTTTTTGATTCCGTTAAGTGCATACATTCTACTTTATTTATTCCGGTCTGGTGTGTTTAGATTGTTTTTTATCTCTTTTTCCACTTTTCTTTTTAAGAACTTTGCCTTATCTGTTCGTTTTTTTCCCCTATAGAATCTCTGGATTACAATAGTAAGATGATACATTCAACTAAAACGCAAATAACTATGTCAAAGCAGGTTGGTAATAAAATGTTGTTCACACAGCTAGAGAGATCTTTGAGATTAGGTGCAATTCTCACCCCTGGTTTTTATTCCTCAACAGCGATACAAAGCCGATATAATTCAAGTTTCAAGCCTACACCAACTACATACTTTGCAGATAAGGGGACATTGTCCACTAGGTTAGTTGAAATCAGAGCTCTGCAGAAACAACATCTACAAGCTAAAAGTAAATATCAACAACCTAATTTAAAACAAGGATTAACTACAAGTGTTTCAATAGATGGTGCACAATACGCCGGCAATAGCAACAACAATGGCAATAACAATGTGCCATCAAATATGAAGCCAGAATCATTCCAAACATCTCTACCACATATACAGTCGTCGTTTGTTCCACCATTAAATGCATCAATAAGTGGGAATTCTTCCAGCAGCGGTGGCGATAGAAACAGCAACAGCAGCAACGAGCCAAAAGAGGCACATTTCTCCACTGTTTTAAAAGAAAGTGGGAAAGGTTTGCTTTGTGCCACGGTAGCATTCATAATGATTATTATATACGTTGAGCAAGATGACAAGATTAAGCAGTTAAGCATACAGGCTAGAGTGCTTAAGAGAAAGCAAAAGGAGATCATGGTGCAGACCCAAGAGTACAAGAAGGAAGTTACGAAACAAATTTTTGAGGACAAAAAACACAATGTTCTAACTCAAGGTAGAATGCAAATGCATATCGCACTTCTTAAGAAGCAGCTGGAGGAGACTGGGATGGATCCAGTAACGGTTGATCGTGCACTAGCTACATTTGAAGATGAGATTAAAATGGAGAGCAGTAAGCAAGGTATCAACCTTTGGGTTCCAAGTGATTCATCTTTAAAATCATACATTCCCGATGCACATGAGTACAAAAAGAAGAATTAGATCACATCATTTTTTATACATTTACATAGGATTTTTTTTTCTTTGGTTAACTTATACATTACACCCATTAGCATACATATTTTCTGGATAATTAATACAGTTACGTTCGATTCATGACATACAGACACACACATTTTTCTTTTTTCCCCCACCCATATAAGGTAACCCTAAATAATAGTAAAAAAAATTCCACGCCCCATGCTTAATCAGTTAAGCGAGTGACACGCGTTCCTGGATTGACAGCTGTAGAAAATTTTTCACACTTTGAGAGAGGAGAGGGGAGAGGGAGGGGTTATAAAAAAGAAAATGTTTCCACTTTTTTTTCTTTTCCTTTCATTAACGAAAACACAGTTCAAAAGAACTTTCTTCTCTCTTTAACAAATGTCTAAAATACCTTATAGGCGCCCATTAGAGTCACAACTCATGTTTTTTCTTCCATACGTGGATAGTGCTCGGGTTAGCCTTAGATGAATGTTAAAGAGTCACTGAAGTCTCTTTGGTTTATTCCGGCCTTTCATGTCGTGCTAGGTTGACCAATTAAGTCAATAGCTACGCGGTCCTTAACTTACATTACTTATAACAATCAAATGTCTTCAAAAAGAGAAGGTTTGATTGAATCGTAAACTCTATGTAGTAAATAAAAAAGAAAAATAAAATAAGCGTAATAAATAAAGTAATATATGTATGTATGTAAGAATCCACTCGGTTAACCTAAATGAGTTTAGCATCGATCTTCTCCTTCTCTCTCTGTTCAACCTTGAACTTAAGTAGACGTGGAATTGGACAACATGGAGATCTAGCATCTTCGCCTTGCTCCTGGTAGAACTTGGTGCAACATGCATATAACTTATCTATTATCTTGGTACATCTAGCCTCGTTATAGTTGGTTCTCTTGAGACAATCTGCTGGTTGTTAGTATCAAACTGGAGTGTTGTAGGATCATTGAAATAACATACCTTGAATAGCACATGCTTCAGGCTTACATGGATCAGTTCCAGAGGCCATGATATATAGATGTGTGTATGGTATTCATATCAAGCCGATCAAGTTTTGGATGAGTTTTATGGATATATACCATAATAATATATGTATGATATGGCCCAACTTTTTTTTCTCGCCTTGGATTTTTTTTGTTCAATTCTAACTGATTAATGTATAGATTTTGAAACTGTTTCCCTTTTTTATAAGATAGTTTACACATTGTAAACCCCCACAAAGTAAATTATAAATATTCATTCGATAGGATATTTTCTTATCTGTTATTAATATTTATATGTTATCACAAACTAGAAATCAGTTTTCCCTAAGGGGATCTAGTTCAATTGATGAAGAAATCATTTCTATACCATCCTCAATTTTGGAACCTTGTTTCAGGGAAGATGATCTGACGTTTGCCTCTAAACGGATATTAGGAGAAGGTGTAGACACTCTTATCGACAGATTTGAACCACATGCGGGTTATAATAGTGAAGTATATAATGAATTAAGTTTTCCCCATACTTTGTGGTTTGCAATCAGACGGTTTGTCCTCAGTTTCCTCTTTCTGATTTATCACTATTGGATTAATGTATACAGCATCTCCACAAATTTATATCCACGCATAACACGTTTTATCTTTCAATTGACTGGTTTATTTGGAATTGAACTAAAGGAGTACATTTCCACATCAATGGACTACTCTTCTCCCACTTCATATCCACTGACACTCGCAAATAACCAATCAGCTATTGATAAGGGATTAGATTTATTTGGATTGAACTCTATTCGGGACTGTATCACTCAACTAAACTCGTCCATATTGCAATTTAGTGAAGGTATATACTATAGATCAATTGAAGGATTTTCACCTACTGACAAATATGGGATAAAGAAATGTGTTGGCAACGGTAAGTTACCTGAAAATATGGTTGTTATCTTTCAACTGAGCCCATTAGTTATCCCACTTCCACCATCAATTCCACTGACCCCTTATATCACCGCAGGAGAGAAGCTAGTGATACCATCAAAACGAGATGTTTACAAGATTGTATCAGCCAGAGCAGAATGGTCTGCCAGCCATCATACTCATAAGGCAGCTGAAACACTCAGAGTGTGTACCGAAGCTGCAAGAATGATTTCTTGGGGAGCCTACAGTGGACTTAAAGTTGTAACACTTTACGAAAAGAAAGGGTACCCATGGAGGGACCTTGAACGATTAGCTGGAATGGTGCAGTCTGAGATCATAAACATTAATAATGGTGTAATGGATCCAAAATTACATGTTTGTTTAATCAATGTGAACACTGGACAAATATTAAACATTGATAATGGTGGGTTGAAAGCGGGTGTTCTCAATCAACCAGACTCTGACACAGCAACCACTCCAATTGATTCTACTGCTGCTGCTACTATTGATCCCATCCTTCTAAGTGGCAGCAAGAATTACCTTTGCCCAGAAACTGAGGCTATGCGAGTTCGAATGACTGTTTTGTTATTAACCGAACAGGATGAATCCGAAGTAAACAATGGCTCAGTAACCTTCTTAAGGAAGCAGTTAAACATACAGTGTGATCGGGATTCGTCCAAGGCAGCAGTTGCTACACTACAAGGGAGAATAAAATCACCAGATCTTATTGTCACATTTGCATCAAAGACATCTTCATTCACGAATTCTTTACATGGATTCTCTATTACACGAGCCTTTGGAGATGACATTGGCAGTGGATCATTCATGTTTCTCGCAGATGATAAACAAACAAATTTTCCATTTTTCCTGAATGCTTTAAGACACTATCAGAAAGAACAGTAAGCTACACACTGCACTACTCTGGTTGTTCTCCACACCCCTGTACCAATACCCTCTCCCCGATACCCCATTCCCCTACAGAATTGTTCTTTTCCTTTTGCTTAATCTAATAATCTATCTAACTTAACTAAAATATTTAACTTAATTAAACGAGTTCGTGCCCCGCGCGCCTTATCAATTAATATTATTATTAAGTAATAATAGGATAGGGGAAGGCAAAAAATATATTATAAATAGGATCCTGTTTCTCCGTCTTCCTTTTTCTTCTTATTCATTTACTTTAAATATATAATTGTCTACAACTGATTATATATATATAATATATCCTATTAGGGAATAATATATTGATTGCTGGTTTTTTTTATTATTATTATTATAAATATCATTTAGGAAATGTCTGCGGGAGAAGCTTTATCCCAGTGTGATCCCTTAGAGGGTTTAGAATTCATAGATTATAGTGATCCATTTCCATATAGATCCATTAACATTGGGAAGTACACTAAGCGTACTCTTATTGGTATTGTCGGGAGAGCTACAGCTGGTGGGAAACATAAACAGAGATTTCAAGCTAAAAATTCGTTTTACTACAACACCAATTCCATCAGTGCTGAGCATTTGATACTCTACGTTGATGCATGTCCATCCTCTCCTCAGAAGATCATTACGGTTAGTGATATTTCACTTCATGGCAGCATGATACAGAAGTATGGTTCGGATAAGGCTATGATTTTTCATGGTGACCCTGTTCAATTGCAGGATGGTGATATTATCGGTTTAGTGATTGTGGATACTCCTAACACTGATAACCCAGGTGACTGTTTTGACATATTTAAGAGTACCAAGGTTCAATTTCAAATATATATTGATGACCATAGTTTTGGTTTGATTAAATTGAAGAGTTTGACTTATGCAAGCTTTGATAAACAATTTCCCGTGATTCTTTCAAGACTTGTCAAGCCCCCTAGCGTTGACTCTGCCCATTTCAAGTTATTGATTGATTGGTTTGGTAAGTTTTTGAATAACCCAAAGAGAATTTGGGGTATTGTCCCTAATTTGGGATTAGATGATACAACTTTACCTAATTTGTTTACAGATGATGAAGAGGAAGGCTTATCCAGTCAACTTTTGGATTACCTGCTTCAGAAGATTAGTAAACAAACTCATTCAGTTGTCTGGCATGATGACCCTACATTCAATCAAGGCATTGGTGTTGGCATAAATGAAGTAATTGATAATGAGGATGATGTCATGGAAACTGGGTCAAGATCCTATATTGACCTTTCTCAGGATTATGATGACCATAATAATAAGAGCTTAGTTATTTTGGATGGTGATTATGGTTCTGATTCTGATTCTGATGATTACGAGTATGATGAAAGTAAGGTAGAGGAAGAAACTGATTTAGATAGTGATCTACCATCTACGCCTTATAAAATAGCGGATTTTAAGAGCAATGATATGATTCCATCGTCTGAGTTGAATGAGGAAGAAAAGTCTGATGCTGTTAAGAGTGTTCTGTCTGGTGAAATGAGCATTAGCTTTATTGAGTCACTTAATGATGATGATGATGATGATGATAATAATGCTGGATACCCGGAAAGTGAATCTGATTTCGAATCAGAATCGGAATCTGAGTTTGAATCGGAATCTGAATCTGAAGATGAAGATAAAGATTTCACAGAAAATGGCGATGAATCGTCCGATTCGCTGGATGAATGTGATAAAGAAGAGGAAGAGATGGAGAAAATGAATTGTATCGTTGAGTTACTGACCAGTTTAAAGCAGCATTCTGATCTTTCTTATGATAATTTACCTGAAAACAAGAAGAAAGGAGTTGTCGATCATATTCTTGCTGGAGATGATGTTTACTTTAACGAAACTTATTATAATGCTGTTAATGAACGTCTTGAAGGTTCTAGAAAGCGAAAGTTTGATTACAACTTTGATGTTAACTCGGACGAAGATGATGATTATGAATACGCTGAAGATGAACTCTTTGAAAAAGATCCGCTAGAGTTCGGTTCGGACTCTGAGATTTCTGATAATGATGGTCCTGCTCAGAAAAGGTTTAAGATATCAAAAGAAGCAATACCATCTGAATCTTTCATCAGACATGGTGCTGTCCCTACCAATGAGTCTATTTCTGGGACATTGAAAACAGCGGCTATTGGTATGATTATTGGCTCAATTGGTACCATTGGTGCCCTTATTAAGTTGGGCGCTTCTATTGAAGATCTAGGTTCTTGATTCATATTGGTGAAAGAACTAAATTATATTTAGCCTTTTTCCTCCTCCCTTCTTTTTATCCCCATCTCTGAACACCCCCCACACCTACCTTTTTTATGTGTTCTTTTATTGATTTGTTCCTTTATGTGCTGGAATGTATTTTTATGTGTTAGTATTTCCTACTAACAGTTTTTTTATTCTGTTGATATCGGTTTTTTTATCCCCTATTGTTTGTTTGGTGTTTTATTTTATTACTTTATTCACGGCTTGTTCTTGACCCTTTTTATACCCCTGGTTTTTCTATAAGAGTTTTCTTTTTCTTTTTTTACTGTTACAAAACCGATTACTATATAGCTGATCGAAATATGTAGTGATATTAATAATATATATGCAAATGGAAGAAAACGAGAGATATGATGCCGGAGTCGTTAATGGATTGATGGATAGAGAGAAAGAGAGACAAGAGAGTGAGATCTTTGATAAATTAACTTAAACAATTTTGGCATTGTTTTCAATAATTTTAGTCCAATTAGACGTTAGAACAAGATAAAGTTCTAATAGGGACAACGCTATGACACCAACAGCTAGACCTAACCATAAACCGAAAACATTCATATGATAATGGAAACCAAAGAGAACTTCGAATGGTGAAGCAATGATGTAATAACTTGTTAAACTTAAAATAGAGCCAATGAACTGTCTACCTTGACCTCTTAACACACCTGCACACAATATATTGATACAGTCTAAAAATTGATTGAAACCAACAACCAAGAACAAGGTGCAGACTCTTTCAATGACTATGTCATCCTTGGTGAATAATCTCGCTAGTGGGTATCTGAACACCACCATCCATGAGAAATTGAAAACAGAGAAGAAACAAGCAGTACCGAGAATAACCTTGATTGTGATTTTGTAATCTTCTGATCTGGCACCGATAATATTAGCGATTCTAGTGGCTGAGCAAATAGCCACTGAAAATGGTAAATTGAATGCAAATGATGCTAGTGTTGACACGACTGATTGAGCAGCTAGTTCATCCTTTCCGAATTTTGTTGCCAAGAAAGTCAATAATTGAAAGGCAAAGGACTCAGATAACAACATCAACACACCTGGGATACCCAGTTCGAAAAACACAGGCCAGCCTGAGAATAGGGACTTGACAGTCAACTCATCATTCCAACACTGATAACCATCAACGAGGAAAATGTACATGACAATGGTGATAGCCATGAACCAAGCTGTTAGGATGAATGAAATTGGAGGACCATAAAATCCCAAAGAGGATTCAAAGTAAATGTTTAGTAGTATTGTGAGAGGTAGGGCAACTAACATGACCTTTGTTGGTACTGTGAATTTATTCTGAGATTGGATAAATCTCTTTGAGCATTCAAAGATAATCACTGCTGGGGCAGCTAATGGCATTAACGATAAATACTCGGAACATAGAGTCAATAACTCTTCATCATCAGAGATTAAGCGAAGAATAGTAGTTGAATTCATCCACATAGTGGCTAATGGCACTAATCCAACAAGAAGAATAACTAGACATCTTTGGTAGAACAATCCAACCTTCTTATAGTGGCCAGCACCGTATGCAGTAGAGCAAAGTGTATCCAAGGCCGTGGTGAACCCATTAAAGATAACTGGGCCAGAGATGTAGAAGGATGTGATTGATAAGGTGCACGCAGATAAATAGTTAGTTCCAAGTTTAGATGCATAGTAAATTGGAATCATCACCTGAATGAGGTATTGGAAGACAAATGTCACCAACACGGGCACCGAATTTTTTATCATGTAAATGATTTCATTCTTTGTTGTTGTAGTTGCTGGTGATATTTCAAAGTATGTCTCTGGATCTATTAGCTGTGAGGTTTCTGATGGAAGTGATTTGTTAATGCTAGTCATTGTTGTTTTGATTTGATTTGTACTGTATTCTTCTTCTTGTTTTTTTTTTGGTCAAACGACAACAAATAAATAATAATAATAATAGATAACGAACAGAATGTGAGGGAATGCTTGAATGAATGAACAACTAGACAAATAAATAACTAAATAAATAAATAAATAGACAGATGGATGAGTAAAATATATAGAGAGAGAGAACTAACTAGATAATTATCAGTTTAAACCAGAACAAGAAAATAAGCATATATATATATATATATATATATTTAAAGTTATAAAACCAATATAAATAAATAGTCAGATGTTAGCGGGTATCGAATTTTTCAGTTACTAAGAAGAAAAAAAAAATTTTTTTGTATGGCACAATTCCGGGGAGGTTCAGGGAAAGTCTTATCGGGGCGAGTTTTTGCCGATAGCAAGTACGAGAGGAGCCGGATTTCGAAGCGGTTAAATTTTATTATTAGATATGTCATATATGACATATATATTACCATAATGTTTTTAAAATATAAGTAAAAGTAAATGAACATTTAAAAGATATTGTAGAAAATGAAAAAAAAAGAAGGGATTCAAAAAGAAATATACATTCAAAATAGTAGAAAAAAACCAAATTAGGGGACAAAAGTATGTTTCATAACGACACCAAGAGCATTCAACAATCTGTAGACCCTCATATCCCTGTCGTCATTGGGGTCCGTCTGAACACCATAAAATTGTAGGTATCCGTTAAGATCCCTGACACCTAAATCTTTAATGCTTCTTAGAGTTATTAAATTTTCGGGATCAATTGGTGGTGTACCGTTAGGCAATATAACTGTCTCATATTCTAATATTGAACCATCGCCTCTGATACTATTTTGGTACCGAGCTTCTGTGATATCCATTCTACGGGTTATTTCCCTCAACTTCTCATCCATTGTTTCTTTCATCGTGTCATTAAATGACGTAAACTTCTCTTCCATTGTTTGTTTCATCGTGTCACTAAATGTCGCAAACTTAGCGTCCATCGCTTGATTAACCGTTCGATTGACAGTTCGAGTCATATTTTGATTGATTTCACGGATCGATCGATTCATATTTTGATTGCTTTCACGGATAGATCGATTGGTTTCACGGAATGATTGATTCACCGCTCTGAAATTACGATCTATCATTTCAATGATCCTTGTAAGACTGTCATTGGAGTTGGTTCCCTCTAGTGGGACTATTTCAGGTGCACCGGCAATTGCTGTGATTTGAACAGGAGTAGCAGGCTGATTAACATCTGGAGCTGGAGAGGCAGGATTGTCCCTGGACGTGGACATGATTGGGGTACCGATTGGGTTTGAAGCAGGAGTTGGAGAAGTAGGATTAACCACAGAAGTAATTGGGGTACTTGGAATATTCTGTTGCAGTGAATCGCCCATATCATAGTCGTAGTCTCCTAAGTCATTCTGCGGATCAAAAGATTCCTGACCGTTTAATGAATCTTTTATTGACCGAATGTCCTCTTTGCAGATCTGGAAAGAATAACGCTGCGAGTCGCATTGAAGAAGACGTAAACCCTTTAAAACATTGTTGCAGGCATCAATCAAATAATTACCCTCATCGTCAGGGAGAATATGTTGAGCAATATCATCAATATATTTTTTGACGAGGCTAATTTTCTCGTCCAAGTCAACATCAACAGTATATAAATCTGGAACATCTATTCCATAGGGGTTTCCTGGAAGTTTGACTATCTTATCTGTTAAGTTAATATCCATTATAGTACTAGGGCTGTTGAAGGTTGAAGGTCCAATATGTAATCGATACAGATGAAAGATTGTTCGTTTGTATTTTCTATCCTTCAAGCCAGCAAAAAGTGTTATTTTTTTTATCAAGGCATATAGATAAAAGAGGTAAAGTAGACTTAAACCATTTAACAGGATTTGGTGGTCCTTTTATGTCCAATTCCTATGAATGAAAAGTAATTAAAAAAAACAATAAATCGGTTTCATATTTGAAACATGTTAAGGGTCTTTTCTGTCAGAATGTTGTATCACGCGTCGCAGTTAACCGTAGGAGCGACAAAATTACATATAATTTGCTTACCAAATAGCTTACAATGACATTTTAGACATCTATGGTTACTATATTAAACTGTAAGTCGTATATTGATTTTATAAGTTAGCCAAGTATATTAATCAGTTAGTTATATTTCATACTCTAAAGATGAGAAAGTAAGTATACGAGTAAGCATGCACTTCCATGGAAATAATATAATTTTAAAACGGAATGGAGTATTGGAAGGATTTAGAAGTATTAGAAAATGAAAACGAATAAAGATGCATAAAACTAACAAACTTAGAGATATAAAGTAGGTTATATAAGGACACAAATGACACTCAGCAATCTCTCAAAATTTCTGGTACTGTTTTCATTATGATTTAAATAGCAAAAATAGAACAAAAAAGGAGGGATTCAAAAGGATATATACATTCAAAATAGTAGAAAAAAACCAAATTAGGGGACAAAAGTATGTGTCATAACGACACCAAGAGCATTCAACAATCTGAAGACCCTCATATCCCTGTCATCATTAGGGTCCGTCTGAACACCATAAAATTGTAGGTATCTGTTAAGATCCCTGACACGGGGAATAACCCGTAGAATGGATATCACAGAAGCTAGGTATCAAAATAGTATCAGAGGCGATGGTTCAGTATTACAATACGAGACAGTCCTATTGTATAACGATACAGCACCAATTAATCCCGACAATTTAAGAACTCTAAGAAGAATTAAAAATTTACCTATCAGGGATCTTAACAGACATACTTTATTGAACCATCACCTCTGATACTATTTTGGTACCGAGCTTCTGTGATATCCATTCTACTGTTTATTTCCTTCAACTTCTCTTCCATTGTTTGTTTCATAGTGTCACTAAGTGTCGTAAACTTCTCTTCCATTGTTTGTTTCATCGTGTCACTAAGTGTCGCAAACTTAGCGTCTATCGCTTGATCAACCGCTTGATTAACCGTTCGATTCATATTTTGATTGATTTCACGGATCGATCGATTCATATTTTGATTGCTTTCACGGATAGATCGATTCATATTTTGATTGCTTTCACGGATAGATCGATTGGTTTCACGGAATGATTGATTCACCGCTCTGAAATTACGATCTATCGTTTCAATGATCCTTGTAAGGCCTTCATCAGAGATGGAGCCCTCTAGTGGGACTATTTCAGGTGCATTTGTCATTTCGGTGTACTAGGAAGATAAATAGTTATTGGAAAAATGGAGAAATGGAGAGATAGAAACACTTCATGTGAAAACAATAATAGTTCAGCTGTTGTTGCCCCTTTTTGATCTTAGAAACTGTTGGCTTCAATTTCCGTTCCTCGCCTTACACAAAACGAAAAAAAAACGCCGGACATCTTTCCTTGCAAATTAATATTAGCTTTTCTTACTATGCATAAATATTTATAGAGAGCATAGGCTACATATCTATATATATATATATGTCGATATCAATAAATTATGGATATTAGTAGCTTGCAATTGATTTGTCTTTACCTCATGACAAGCGTTTGCGCTTTCTCTCTTGAACATACATTTAACAGTCACAACGACAACAACTACCAATACCTTCAGTCATTGAACAATCAACCATTGGTCACTAGTGATGATGTTAAACACTATGAGAGCACCAAACTAATGTTCCTAGAACAATACTTTCAAATAGATCAAAATAAAAATGCATTGGCATTTGACTCTTCAGTTGTTTTATCCTCACATCAACAGAAATTGATATCCTCTTCTAAAGTCACATATCCAGACCCAGACGATACTAGTGATTTATACCCTGGTAAGATGGATAGATATCATGGTAATGCACTATCGGGATTCCTAACATTTGCACATTTACCTTTAGAGACAAGATGTTTTGATTCTGCATCCTCGGACGATGTAGAATTTGATATCGCTGTTGTCGGTGCAACTTTCGACACTGGTGTGTCATACAGACCAGGTGCTAGATTCGGTCCCGATTACATCAGAATGGGTACTAGAAGGTTGGGTGCTACTTATAGTCCCTATCGACCAGGCTTTAATGTATTTAACAATTGGGCTAAAATTGTTGACTGTGGTAATCCTCCAATGACTCCTATAGACAACAGGTTCGCCATCGATCAATTGTACCGTGCTGAAAGAGCCACTTTAAACCATAACACCACTGAAAAAAACCCTGGAAAGTCACCAAGATTGGTCACATTGGGTGGTGATCATACAATTACCTTTTCAAGTATCAGAGCGGCATATGAAAAATACGGTAAGGTTAGTGTGATTCATTTTGATTCCCATTTGGATACTGTTGACCCTTATCATATGAATGAAAATGTCAGTGATTATGCCTCATTGAACCATGGAACATTCTTATACTGGGCCCATAGAAAGGGTTACCTAACAGATAACAATATGCATGTTGGATTAAGAGGTTGGTACGAAGAACCAGATGATCCAAAGAGAGACACAACGCAGTCTAAATTCTCAAAGATCATGGCCAGAGACATCGACAAGATCGGTGTTGATGGCATAATTAAAAAGGTGAAGGAGAGGGTCGGTGATGACTACGTTTACATCACCTTTGACATTGACGTTTTGGACCCATCTGGTGGTGGTCTGGCTACAGGTACTGTTGAACCAGGTGGATTCACTTCAAGGGAAGCATTAGAAATTTTAGATGGATTAGAAGGCATCAAGCTGGTTGGAGCAGATATCTGTGAAGTGGCACCACCTTATGATATTGGTGAAGTCACCACACAAACAGCTGGTGAAATTGTCCGTTCTTTGCTGGCCCTAATGGTTACCAACCCTGTTCAGTGATGAATTGGGCGGTGCACACTGCATCGAAAATTTTTCCTTTTTTCCATTTCTTTCAAATATATATATATACGTTAAAGTCTTTTATGCCTTTCCTTTTTCTTCTTTTTAAACTCCATTACTTTTATATAAAAATTTACTGAATTACAGTTCAATCGAATAGATATAAATCGCTAAATAAATATCCTTTAGGTATGTGATATAATCCTGTTTAGTATGCAAGACACTCCTCTGCATTTTCTTTTTCTTCCTCTTCTTTCAAAAACAAGTCATTTTTTACATTTATATATATGATGAAAAATTTTGCCGATTCCTCCATTCTCTTTTGAGTGGAGGTTCTAGATATCTTTTTAAATGAAGATTAAAGCCAAAAGAGAACCGCTACACTGACACATTATATAAAAATGGTTTTGCAAAGGAAGAAGAATGAAAGAAAGAAAAAAATCAAAAAGATTGTCAATTTCCTGTTTCCTTCTCAGATTTACTAACATTATGTTTGCAAAATACAATTAGATGTGATTAGAAAAAATAAATAGCTAAAACATAAAGGGATGATATATATGTATACGAATATGTATATGTAGAGACTTCTGTTAAATATTAGAGGTAAAAAGCACATAAAAGTTCATGGCATTTGCGTTTGTTCGATCTCTTTATTAGCTTCGTTGTTTGTGTAACTTAGGTAACAATTCCAAAGAATACTGATTAAATTGACACACAACAATCTATGGTTCACAGGAATGAAATAAAAGTTAACCATTTGGAATAATGGCCACACTTTCCAGTTGTTAACTAGGGTGTCAATGTAGCTTTCTTGTAATTTACTCTTCAACTTGTCAAGGTTGATGCCTTTATCCTCCATTATAGTGATACACGTGTAGTAGAGTGGAATTCCAATAGGGGCCCATACTAATTGATCAATAGAAACTCTTGTCATGGTGTCTAAAAAGTTTTTAGTAGAACTGCTAATCGAATGCGGAGACTTGAATTTGAATGGAAAAAATACTCTATCGTTTAATGTTCTGTACAGTTTGGATGCAATAGGGGAAAAAATTAACCCGCCATAAAGAGCACCTCTAACTGTCCTCATGTAATCGTAATTCTGCCCTTTGCCTTCATCATCAGTGAATCCAAGTTGGGCAATAACATCTCCAGCACCGAAAAGAAACTAGATTATGGATAAGTTGACAAACATGTTAGTAAAATAAAAATGTGAAGAAAGACTTATATGTAGAGAGATACACTGCACACATACACCGGTTGTAATAGTGTTTCCTATTAAAGGTCTCTTATTAATGAATGTAGAGTATCTGTTGAATATAGAAGCCATTGAATACCAAGAAAAACAACCTACCAGGAAACAGAATCACAATCGAATGGAAATAATAAAGAACAGTTGTTTCCTTAACTTCAGGAAGAAAAAAACTAAGAAATATTCACTTCTTCCTCCTGCGCGCGCGTGATGATTGAATTGATTATCTCTAGTTTTTCCATTTTGAGTCACATACACTCAGAAAGAGAGAGAACTTGGACATCATCCATTTGTATGCATTCTACTTCTATAGTGGAGGCATTGGAATAAAAGATATGGGGTTGTATGTTGTACATAAGAAAAATGGGGGATCTCTTTCTCACTTTGGAACCATTTCCTCAACAAATAGGAGTGAAGCTATGTAATAATATGTAAGAGGGATGAATAGTGTATTTTCTTTTTTTGAAAATCATTCACTTTTAAGTGTACGGCATACTTCATTACCAAAAGAAATTGTTTTCTGTATGTTGATTGGTTGAAGTTATTTTATATATCGGTATATGGAAGACTTTGGAAGACTTTGGAAGACTTCAGTTAATATTTGCTGTTTTATACTATGTATATATATAGGATTGTGATAGCTTGTGCGGCTTACAACGAAAGCCTACATCCGGGGTTCGCTGAGATTACTAATTCAAATATTGATAGTTTTAGTATAAGTACAGTTCAATATATCGCAAGGTTCTATAAAAGAATCGATTATGTTGATCTTGTACTTTTGTTTAATTATTATTACCATTAATCAAGCAAAAAATAAAATATTTTTTTAAAGAAAAAAAATGGGCCATACATTGATTACTGACCACACCCAGAAGTTGAAGCCATCGTCGTTCAGATTGTATGCCACTGAATCACCAAATGTATACAAGATATATGCACTATTGGAATTGTTGAAGGTGGATTATGAGGTCATGCAAGTCTCCTTCTCTAAGAAACAGCAAAGGGAGCCATGGTTTTTGGAATTGAACCCCAACGGTAAGATTCCATTGTTGATTGTGTCAGATGAAAAGGGTGAAGAATACCCAATAAGTGAGTCTGTTGCCATTTTGAACTACTTAGCTGATACACTTGACAAGGACCACAAGTTTAGCTATGCACCAGGAACTAAGTTATACTATCAACAATTGGAGACACTTTGCTTTGACATCTCCTCTTGCTACCCTCCTAGAGTAGAATTATTTGTGTTTGAAAATAAGTTTCCGGAGAAAAATGAGGCTGCCATTAAACGGTTTCGTGATGAGATTGTCAGAGTCTATGATGTGTTAGATACCAGATTGAAGAAAAATGGTACTGGTTACTTAGTTGGAGACCATTTATCATTGGCTGATATTAGTCTGTTCCCCATTGTTGGACACAAGGCATTCAGACTGACCGAGGAGTTGAAGCCATTCACTCACTTAAATACATGGGTTAATAAAATAGGATCCATTCCAGAGATTGAAAAGGCACAAAAGATTATCTTATAGATTTGGTACTGCAAAGAAGTTAACATGGCTAACTTTCTATATTATATTTACTAAGTACCTGAAAAGTTAATTGATTGATTTATATCAGAGTAGAATATATTAACTAAACCTTTAGAGTAAAAATGTTCTCCTTGATTAATAGAAAGTGTTAAATAGTCAATATTTAACCAAAAAATAGTGTAATAGGATGAAATACCAAAAAAGCAAAATAAGGAAAACCCCCGATCTTAGACATTAACCGGTTGTGAAACTTATCATGAGCGATGTGTGAGTTGATTTTCAGTTGATTCCCCAACCTCAGTAACAGAAACTGAAGCAATATGACCTTTACCATATTCTTCAATCTTAGAAATTTCATCTGAATCTGAACCATGATAATGACCAAAAGCAGCCAAGGTAGCTTCATCATTATCGAAAATCAATGCAATTTCCTCTAGTGAATGGCCCTTGGTCTCGGGGAAGAATATAAATTCAACAATGAAGATGCCAAATTGGAATCCCACAAATATACAATAGTATTTCCATTTCAAATTAGTCATACCAATGGAGTTACAGAACACACCAATCAGCATACTTGCGTTCAAAAGGAACATAGCACTGAACATACCCTTTGAACGTAATTCCTGTGGCCATAATTCTGCAGGATATGCAATAACCAATGGAAGATAAGCGAAATCATAAGCACCTTTGGCAATAAATGCAAACACAATGATACCGGATCCACAATCCCTACCGTTCATAAACTCAGCAGTGACTGCAGTTAATCCAATGAAAGAAATAAACAATAGTGCGGTAGAAGCTAATAGCAATGGACGTCTTCCAACCTTATCAACTAATGTCACACCAGTACAAGCACAACAGAAACCGAACATTTGAATACAAGCATTAATTAAGGTTTGCTTCCATGGAACATCAATGCCAACATCATTCAAAACGGTAGTAATGTAGTATAAGACAATAGATCCACCATTCCATGCTGCAGAAACAGCGAGGAAACCACCGACAAAGAAACGCTTACGGTTACCTGGAGTTGCAAACAATGATTTGTATGAAACCAACTTGTTCTTGTTTTGCGCTTCGATAGCATTTGCAATTTCTGACATTTCTAAATCAACTAATGGAATATATGCTGGTTCGTAATTCGCATGGTATTTAAGTAGTATCTCTCTAGCTTCCTCATATCTACCCTTAGATGCTAACCATCTTGGCGATTCTGGTGCAATAATAAAAATTGGCAATAAGAGAAGAGAGATAGCAGCTTGTAAGGCTAATGGGATCCTCCAGGCGTTATCATTATCTAGGGTTCTGGTACCAAAAACAATCCAACCGACAAGGACTGATCCTAAATCAAACATAGAATGATAAGCAGCAGAGAATCTACCCCTATGTGTTGGGTAAGAAATTTCATTCAAGTACAAACTAACAGCATAGTTGGTTGCCCAGGAACAGCCAACAATCATTCTACCTATAATATAGGAAGCTGGATTTGGACCAGCAGAAGAAACAATAGCACCAATCCAAATTAAAATGGATGTTGCCAAAATAACCCATTTTCTACCCCAACGTTCCAGCAAAAAAGGAATAAAGAACAGTAAGGAAATTGTAGTAATATAAGGACAAGCATTGATAAAACCTAGCCAGTTACCTGATGGCGCACCCATAAAACTTTTCCACTGACTCAAAGCTTGAATCGAATTCGTTAAATTTGCGTCATAACCAATAGCAGCTGCATACAACATAAAATTACCACAAATAATATGTGTTTTGACCATAGCTGGACGTTGATACCATTTTCTTGTCTCATGTGGTAAAATGGCAGCGATTCTTTCTCCAGCAGAATCGGTGGCACCTTTATGAACACCCATTTTGATTGTATATATTAAAAGATAAGTTAATTTATTTATAGAAATATAATTTAAGAAAACTGCTGAAGGTAGTAAAGTATAAGTTTTTCATATTTCAATATTTCCGTAAAAAGAGAAATAAAAGCTTATATATATATGAATAAATATATATCTGAATAAATAATATTAACAATGGAGATTACATTTAAAGAAAAAAAAATGGGCTAAGATGCATGAGATAAAAAAGACTAAAACACTAAAACTATATCTGCATGTTTGTGTTTGTGAGAGCACGATGCTATCGGTTAACAAGTACAATAAACATTATATGAACTAAATTATAAGCGGGAGATATGAAACCTTTACTAGAACATAAACTCAGATTGTTACCAAAGCATTATAATCTATATGAAATGATTAGTTACCGATATATTTGAATAATGGTCTGAGCAAATCCACGTAATACCCGTAGATTAATGGTGTAAGATTGAATGCATACCCATATTGCACCCCATTTCCATAATAAAATATTATATATGTAAATCAGCTAGTGAATACGGTAATACTAAATGATTTTCTACATTTCTGTGTATGAAAACTATACAGAGATTGCCATTTTTGTGGTAAAGCGTCTTATCTTTCCTTATCTTATCATTTGATGACGAAATACGTGAAATACAAGAAAACACTAGTACTAAAGCTTAATTACCTGAATCCTTTTGATATATATATATATATATCAGCTTATATCGCTAGTTGTAATAGGTTTTGATGGTTAAAAAGGATCTTATTACCGAGATGTTAAAGGGTCTCGGACATTTCTTAATATAATTAGGGCGGGGATTACCAACTGCGAAATCCCCTAATCGGGATATCCCGGTCCTCACTATATTTAGATATCCCGATGTCAAACAACCTTTTTATTCATGTTGTCAAATGCTCTATATAATACTGTATGTTATATGGTAGCTAGTAATCAACAATTGATCTTCATTTTATCATTGTAACGATCTGCCCTAAAAATTATTCGCCATTTACAATACCCTATTTGCTTATCAGCAAATGAACCACCATAATTATGGTTTGCTGGGTTAGTGGCAAAGAAAATTATTCTCACCTATAATATAGTAATGGAGTAAGGTTTCAATGGTTATATATATATATAAGTTAACCTGTACCTATCTTTTTTTTAAAAAAATTAGAAATATTTATTGTTCCAATTTTTATTAATTAGCCCATCCATTTCGGTCAATTAGTCAGTTACAGAATGTCACAAGAAGAAGTCATAGATTTGTACTTAAGTACACCGTTTTGGAATTCTAAAGATACTCAATCCAAGATATTTACTAAAGATTATATTTTAGAATTTCCATATGCTCCCCCAGGAATGCCAGAAATATTTCAAGGTGACAGAGTTAAGATTTACAATGAATGGATGCATAGAACTTGTAAGGCTTACAAGAGAACCAAGGTTGTCAAGTACCCAACCAAAAACCCAAACAAGTGGTGGATTCAATCTACAACTGAAGCTACTGTTACCTGGGGTGAACCAGTTGAAAGAAAGTTGTTGTGTGACAATATGGAAGTCATTGAATTGAAGGATGGAAAAATTTCCTTAGCTAAATGTTATAGTGATACCTTGGGCTACTATGCTGCTGCAGGTGTTGTTTTACCATGTTTTAACTTCACTGGTCCAATCATGGTTAATATTCCAACAGAAAAAAAGACTGTGGCTCCTAGATTTACTCCAAAGACAACAGAGGAGGAAAAAGTTGCTAGAAAGGCTTTGTTCGACTGGTTTTTGGTTCCAAACTTTGAAGACCCAGACAGAGACTGTCCAAAGGATGACGACATGCACCACCCTGACTTCAATTTTTACATGCCATTCATGCCAACTGGTATGGATAGACATTTTCATAGAGCCTTTTATGAATCAGCTAAATACTGGATGGAGGACTCAACTATTAGATTCCACCAAAATGAGGATATTGAAAGAGATGAGTTTGTTGACGAAGATATTATCATTGTCGAAAGTAAGAACAATTATGGACTAATGACCTGGGATCACAGAGGTACTCCTGCTGGTTACTGGAATGATTATGTTATTGTTGTGAAGTTAAAGGACTTCCGTTGTATTGAATTCAGAGAATACTTGGATCCAGTCAACAAGTTAATGACTACTGGTCAACAAATTCCTGTCTTCCCATTCTTCTATTAGAAAGCACCATGTAATTCTTTTTTATAACTTTCTAACTATTTTCGTGTTATTTATCTATTAGGCACCATTGTAGATGTAATTTAATTGAATTAGTGAGTTAGGGATTGATGCTGTAGCTACCCACCAGACACCAGACACTAGATACATGTCTGTCACACAGGCTCCGTGGAAGAATGACAACTTCTTGAATATTCGGTATCCTAGGCGATACTGTTGAAGCAATCACATTATAGAGATATAATAAAAGATCGTCATGAGCTTCCAGCTTTATATGTTTCACCAGGTAGGTTCAGGCGAACCAGATGGTGGGGGATAGATGTGTATGTGGATGGTAGCTAAGTGCTAAAGCTTTACTTATAAAAAAATCCATCAAAATGGCGAGCGCACCGCAAATTCTTATCAATGTCAGAAATATCCTAAAGGGGACATACCGATGAGGATGCAGCACTGCCTCGTCTATACCCCTTATCATGGATACCAATGGATATGTATGTGATGATGATGAACGATGAAAACCTGCCCTTTTTTTTGGTTATTCTTTCTTTCTTTCTTTTATGGGGCATGACCTTCATAATGAAGATCATTTGGTATCCAATATTCAAAACTGACGTGGATTAATTTACCCGTCTCCGTTTGATGTAATATGATTGAATTCAGCTTTCTAATTGGATAATTCAAAACAGGTTCATTCCATTTTTTCGTGTGTAAAAAAAAAACTTGAAAACAGTATTCATTGATCAAATAGTTTAAGAAACCTTTAGTGAAATGTGAATGAGTGGTGGTAGAGGGAAGAGAAGGTTTAATGCCGGTTGTTGTAATTTACTATATATATTGTGTGTGAACTGAATTAAAGGGTAAACAATTTGACAATAGAACATATGGATTATTTAAACTATATCAATTTCTTCTTTTTCCTTTCTTTGTTCAGTGATATCAATGCATTAATTTGGTTCCAGCACGTTACTCCATAATTCAAGGGAACAATAAAATTCTTTCGACTGCCTTACGAAAGACTTCTCACTGATATTTGAGTTCATATATCCACTGGAAAAAGAATTCAGAGAAAGAGAAACATATTACAGCATATATAGATAAATAGAGTAAAGTGTTATGGCTATATCATGCCATATAGGAAATTATAAAATTTCAAATTATAGTAAGTACACATATCATTTGGACACTTAGTTTTCAACAGCCTGATTAAAGAATCGATTGGAGATCATATTATATATTCTACAATAAGATTCAATTAATTGATTCTGCTGAAAACTGAATCTGTAGATCAGAAATTCCAACCATAAAACAGTCTGAATCTGGTGTAGAGATGGATGATCCTATCAGTATTATGTTTGTTTGTTGTAGCCGTTTCGGTTAAAAGAGACGATCAAGCTAATATTTAGTTAGTACGTCTGTACAGAACGGAGTTTCATGTGTGTGTGTGTGAACAGAATATTAGAGAGAAGTAAGTTCTGGAATTCATTTTTTTCTGTAATCTCATTATGCTACAACCGTGGAATGAAATAACTTTAGATCTAAACAGTATATATGTATGTATAATTAATTAAATGCGTCTCTTGATAGATCAATATCGATTATTTATTAAAGTTCTAGTATTCTTACTGTATATTCATACATACATACATACATAGGGTAGATCGATCAATTAATTAACTATGTTAGATCTATCCATTACGTAATAGACTAATTAGACTAACTAATAAACAAATAATAATATTAGTATATTACATTATTTAATATTTAATTATGAAAAATAAATAAATAAACAATGAATAATACGTTAAATATTAAATAAGTATTAAATAGCAACCTCAAAAATATTTTTGAGGCGAAGTAAGCCTTGCCTTACCCCGGTCTCCCCTAGTCGTGTGCTTGAGGGACGTTATATTCGCGTCGATCGACTCCTCTATTATTACTAGTAAAAGCAAATTTCCCGATTTGACAAAATTGAACTTCCCGATTTGGACGTTTTCTCTTTAGCTAGGCAAAAGAAACGAAATGAAAAAAAAAGCGTGTCTGTCTTCTCTCTCACTAACTCACTACTAACTCACTAACTCACACTTACACATTCGGTGTGCAATTCTGAAATTTACCTCAAGATCCATTAAAGATAGGTAGAGAGTATAGAAGATTTAAGGTAATGATCTAGATATATATACTGTATGTACGATCGTGATGTTAGATAGAAAAGGGAATACAATAAGAAGGGAAGGAGGTGACGCAAATGATAGAGCATTTTTATTATGCTATTCACACGCGCCATACTTAATAAATACCCTGTAATACTAAGGTAACGAATACTATTATACTCCCTCCCCCCCCCTTCTTTTTTTTTTATTTCATCTCCTCTACCTCTATACCAATTACACAATTAACCAGATCAAGTTTGTATATATATATATAATGCTTGTAGAATATAAAGCAATGCAATGCAAGCAAGTAAACACCACACCCTAACAACAAACAAATAAAAAAAACTTCCACCCTCCCCAAATAAAGAAAAACACAAACAAACATCTACATACATACATACATACACTTTTTTTATTTTTTAAAGTAAAATCAAGCAAGTTAGAATTACCCCTTTTAGCTAATCGCTGGTAGAGAAATTTCATTTTAGGGGGAAAGAGAGAGAAAAAAAGCAGCTGCTCCTGCCTCTCTCTCTCTGCCTGTGCTTTTTGCCTGTCTGCTGGATATCCCCCCTACTGGTTTTATAAAAGGTGCAATGATTCCTCCTTATCCCTTTTAAATAGCCAATTGGTTTTTTTAACTGGTTTTTTAGGGGTTTTTCCTTTTTGATTTCTCTTTCTTTTCCTTTTCCTTTTTTTGTTGAAGTGTTCCAATTGAATTAGATTAGATTAAATAAAGCTAACTAATATATATATATATATACACATACATACAAAATGCACAGAACATACTCTTTAAGATCATCCAGAGCTCCAACTGCTTCTGATTTACAAAACCCAATTCCAGTTCCACCATCTTCCACCAAGTCGTATGTATAATAAATATCCAGATCATATAATATAGGTACATAAAAGATAAATAATAGAAAACACAGAATGAACCTCATGATAATCAATAACTGGCAATTGGATCAAATAGCTACTACTAGCCAGTTAGTCACAAGCAACCCCCAATCGTTTGAGGTCATTCAATAAAAAGCAACCGTTCTCTGAACTTTTATTATTGCCGAATCCGTGTGCCTACTCTTTTCCTATCTAGCCGTTTTAATTTTTTTTTTAATTGTGTGGAAACAGATTTACTAACATTAATTTAAATTCGATTATGAATTTATTATTATTACAGCAACAGATTCTTTGGTAAGGGCTCTATCACCAACACCCTTAGAAAGTCTACTGCTGGTTCCTTTGGTCCAGATTTAGCCAAGAAGCTGGCCCAATTGGTTAAGATGGAAAAGAACGTTATGAGAGCCATTGAAGTTTGTTCTAGAGAAAGAAAGGAAGCTGCTAAGCAATTATCCTTATGGGGTGCCGAAAATGAAGATGATGTCTCTGATATCACTGATAAGTTGGGTGTCTTGATCTACGAAGTTGGTGAATTGGAAGATCAATTCATTGACAGATACGATCAATACAGAATCACCTTGAAGGGTATCAGAGATATCGAAGGTTCTGTTCAACCATCCAGAGACAGAAAGTTAAAGATCACTGATCAAATTGCCTACTTGAAGTACAAGGACCCACAATCCCCAAAGATTGTTGTTTTGGAACAAGAATTGGTTAGAGCTGAAGCCGAATCATTGGTTGCTGAAGCTCAATTATCCAACATCACCAGAGAAAAGTTGAAGGCTTCCTTCTCATACCACTTTGACTCCATCAGAGAACACTCTGAAAAGTTGGCTTTGATTGCCGGTTACGGTAAGGCTCTATTGGAATTATTAGATGACTCTCCAGTTACCCCAGGTGAAACCAGACCATCCTATGATGGTTACGAAGCTTCTAAGCAAATCATTATCGATGCTGAAAACGCTTTGGCTACCTGGACTTTTGAAACTGCTCAAGTTAAGCCAACTCTATCCTTCAAGGCTACCGATGGTGAAATCTACGATGAAGATGACTTGGCTGAAGATGTTGAACACATGCAAGTTACTGAAGAACAATGGTCTGAACAAGATAAGGCTACTGCTTAAATGCAGCCTTAGCTTAATTCATTTAAATCATTATATTTCTCTCTCTCTCTTCTCTCTATTGTGTTAAATTAGGTTAATTTTGTTGTATAACTGCTTGTTTTTTTTGTTTTATTCTTTTTTTTCTTTCTCCACCACCACCACCAAACCACCACTCCCTTTTTTCTATTTTTCTTATTTACATTATTTTTTTTTACTTCGTCATATCTTTTTTTCTTTATGTATATATTACTATTTTGATTAAAAAAATTGTCTTCAATACAATCGGAAAAAAAAATAGTTCTATTCTTACAATTTAAATTACTCCTTCCTTACTTCCTTCATCACTGCACTGCTGTTGTTTGTGTATTTTTTATATGTTTCTATATAATTGTCTTATTACATTTAGTGTTTATATTTACTACTGTTTTACTTGCTTGAACTGAAAAAAAAAAGTTTTAAAAGATAATGATGATTAACTTTCAATTATAATGTGTATTTTAACTTAGAAAAGTGTCTTTGTTTTCTAACAGTGTTTAGAGTAAACGTGTATGTTCAAAGGAACTGGTAGGACCTTCCTACTTCTATACTTTACTTTGAAACTCCTTTTGATATCCAAATCCTCTTCGTCCGAATCATTAAGAAGAACCGGGCCACCATAGTTATCATTCTCATTCTCATTCTCATTCTCATTCTTCTCCTCCCCTATAAGTCTAACCTTTTTCTTCTTTTCATAGACAATATCCTTAACCAATAAAGTAGAATAATTCAAACCGTGTTTCTTTTCAAACGAGTAGTAGTCCGATGACGCTAATGTGTCAAATGAGTCGAATTCAACACACGATCTAATAATCTTCAAATCCTCTAGTGTTATCATCAAGTAGCATCTCCAGTTGTTTGTAATCAATGGCAATTTCAATTGCTTGTCATTGATATTACCAATTAGCTGATCCGTATCATCACTGCCTGTACCTGTACCTGTACCGGTCCCGGTGGACCCTGGATCAGTTAGAGTGCCTTGTCTAGTGATTGGCACAATTTTTGAATTCTTATCCATAGAATGGATCTCTTCATCGGACAATTCATATAGAATTTTCAATAAATGTGGCTTGATGTCCTCAATGAGTTTATCCAGATCCTTATTGGACAATGTGATTCTGGACACCTTAGTCAACTTGATTCGGATCTTATCATCAGCACCACCACCACCAGTGCTTGACGAAGATGAATTGATAGATGTTTCAATTATATTCTTATGGATTTCCTTTCTATTGATAAACACTCTTGTTGGAACCGTTATCTGATTGCTCAATCGTAAAAATGATGTTCTGAAAGAAAAGAAGAAAGAGATGTTGGTGTTGGTGTTAGTAAAATCAGTCTAAGAAATGGCAATTCTTTTTTTTTAATAATTTTGTGTTGCTTATCATACATACATCGGAGGCATTTTTTCATTAAAATAGATGCATGAGTTAATATACTGATATAAGTGTATAATATGTGTTATCTCATTTCGGGGCACTTCTTATCGAATAATAAAGCACCATCATTTAAATATATTATACCATGTACCATTTGTAACATGACATGATAGGAGAGAGTGATTAAAAAAAAAAATTCTGAGAAACGTTGCATTTGCACAGCCAAATGTTGCATCACTACATTTAAAGCTGTCATTATTTCTGACGCTAAAAATATTTTGGTTTGCTGATCACCCTTTAACTAGTTATATTATATATATACCCATGGAAATTCTTCTTTTCCTTTGATTCATTCATCAGTTAGTTTCACATTCAATTGCTAAAGAAAATAAAAAATCATATTGACAAATATCCATTGATTTAATAATAACAATAATAAACTACCCATAATGTATGTTGTGTGGACTTTCACTATCACCCTCTCCCCCCCACAGATATGATTTAGTTACTAACATTTACCTCTTCCTTTATCGGATTATTTTTCTTTTCTATTTGTTATTACAGGAAACTAGAATTATTCCACTCGTCTACAGAAGCATCCAATAGGGTTGCGGACCACATTGCACAAAGTATCATTGAATTCAAGCCGACTGCCGACAGACCTTTCGTGCTAGGTCTTCCGACTGGTTCCTCACCTTTGAAGGTTTACAAGAGATTAATCGAACATTATAAGAATGGCGATTTAGATTTCACCAATGTTGTCAGTTTCAACATGGATGAATACTACAAGATTCAACCAACAGATCCAAACTCATACCATTACTTCATGTACGAGAATTTCTTCAACCATGTTAATTTCAAACCAGAGAATATCAATATTTTGAACGGATTGGCCGAAAACTGGGAAACCGAATGCTCTAACTATGAGAAAAAGATCAAATCCTATGGCAGAATCAATATCTTTTTAGGTGGATTAGGTCCAGAGGGTCACATTGCCTTCAATGAATCTGGTTCCACTAGACAATCCTTGACTAGACAGATTTCCTTGGTTCCATCCACCATCAAGGCCAACTCCAGATTCTTCGATAACGATTTAAATAAGGTTCCAAAGCATGCATTGACTGTTGGTATTTCCACAGTGTTAGACAACTCAGATGAAGTCATCATTGTTGTCTTTGGTGAAAATAAGAACTGGGCATTGACCAAGACTTTGACAGAGAAGCCAACTGCTAATATTCCTTCAACTTTTTTAAAGACCACCGATAACACTACTTTAGTTGCCGACTACGAGGCAATTGAAGGTGGCGTTAAGTCTAAATTATAATCATATGATACCTTTCTTTTCTCTCTCTCTCTCTCTCTCTCTTTTCTTCATTTGTATTTAATTCTTTTTATTTGTATCCCTTCTTTAATAATATACGAGTTCTATGTTAAAATAGTATAGTATTACTAGTGAATTTTAGTAGCGAAATGCTATCTTTAAATTTTGAATTTAAATGCGCCATGAAAGAAATTAGTTTTTGATGTGTACGTTTATCAAACTACTTTTTTTTTTACTGTTATTCCCTTCAAGATTAAATCAGTATAACCAAACTAGTATAATTGGCAATTCCTCTAAAACGAAATGGATGCATCAGATGGATTTGTGCCTATAGTGGCAATGTTCTATGCTGTTTTCCATCCGACGGAGGGTACAAAAGTTGTTCATCAAGTTCCAACTGGCTCAATTGTTTCACCGTCCAAAGCTTCAATAGACACATCCACACTACCAACTCCATTGATAGACTTTGATGCTATAAAGAATTATGTCATTCCAAAACCAGCATTGTGTAATAGATTGATTACTTTTAAAATTGGAAATTACAGAGTGGTTGGCTTTCCGGTTAACATATACGGTGACCATTATGCGAGAAACTCATTTAACTTCAATATGTGTTTTGTGTTTAATTACGAAAGTGATACTACTACATACGAGGGAAACATTAAGAGAGTCGGTAGAATGCTCAGGGCGTTGGAGGAACAATCCCAATTGCTATCAAAGGCAGAAAAGGACCATGAGGTGTATGTTAAGAATGATGTGCCAAATAATAATAGCAGTTCGTTGAATAATTCGAAAGCATCAACTGGCTTAGCTAAAAACTTACAAGACACTTTGTACATTAATAAGGGTATGGTTGAGGACTCTAGGTATTTGAAAGTTGTTGAGGATGTAGATGAAATAGGTAATGATGTGATTTTAAAGAAAAACACGCCGGGTCAACGAAAGACCAATCTGATGAAATTATCCTCCATTGAATCTTTAATTCAACAAATATTTCAAGATTTGAACAACTACTCTGAATGCATGATCCCAATAGACAGTGCAAGTTCGGTCGATATTAAACTTTTCCCCATTCAACCTCCTCCTCCAGAATTAAATGCTGCTGATGTTCCCATTGCTACTGTGAAATTGGATTCCTTGGTGGATGCACTATGGGACCCAACCATGTTAAAGATTCTACCTTTCATAAACGGGATCAATTCCATTCAAAAAATAGCGGAGCAGGCTAATTCAGATTATCAACTCACAAAACAATGTGTGCAACATCTAATGCATTATAAGTCAATCACTATTTTGGACATCTTCCAATTTAACAATTGTTATGCACCAACGTCACAAATTGCAAATTTCCTCAGAGATCCATCCATGGCGTCTGAATGCCAGGCATATATTATATCGGCGACTGGTACCTTTAGTAAACTATCTTTGAGACCTAAGAGAACATCAGGGTCAAATTCAGAGATGGAGATGGCCCTGGATGGAGGACTGAGTACTTCACCAATAAGACCATTTGCAAACTATGATAAGTCTGCATCTCCTGCTAATTCATTCACAGTTCCATATTCACAGACATATTCACAAACGGCAAGCAGTCACGGAAGAGGACAGAAATATAAAACAACGACTATCTACACATTGCCATCTAAGGCTACCTTGTTTAGTCTATATAGATCAATGAATCAAAATACCACTTTGAAGCAATGGTTCCTGGAGAACCACACACAATTGGAGCATATAGATGTGCGGCGATTTGTCACATTTGGTGTTTTAAGGGGATTGATTTACAGGGTTAGATCGTATCCTGTAAGTTCTAAACTGATTAATAATTTAGACATCGGTGCTTCGTCTGCTACTTATAACCACGAATACAACCCAGATAAACATAATTATAATATCTCAACGTTACCTATAACCACATCAAACACTGCTGTAGCTGGAACTGCAGGTTATAATGAAGGAATAGAAGAAGAAACTGATAAGTTTATAGACATTCAAAACTTAAAATTGGAAAGACAGAAAAGAAAAGACCAAGTTAAACTGTTACGGTTGATGAAGAGAACCAGAGACATTGATTTGATATGTACCCAAATGAAAAAGTCAAGGAGGGAACTTATTTCAATCCTGAATGGAATAGGTGACTGGCATTTTATAAATTCCTAATGGCTTCTATCTTAAAGAGAGACAACTAGCTTTTACGGTTCCTGTATTACATAATATGATATATTAGTATTACCAGTATATATAAAAGAAAAATTAGACGAAACGTCGATCGGCGTTACTACGCGCTTTAATATCAAAACTGTTTTGTGTTTGTTGACATTTTGTGTATATTTACTAAACTAAATTATAGATGTGTATCAAAACTGTTTACTTATTGTTCATTAAAATATAAACACATAATTCAGATATATATCTAATTCATCGTAATAATGAAAAGGTTTAATAGGTATTCAAGTGGAAGAAAGAGTCTTGAAAGACAGGTCACTTTTTCAAATGGATCCAACAGTGCTAGGACAAGCTTTTCAGAAAATATGAATAAAAAAAGAGAAAGTTCCATCATTAATGCCGAATCAATCCAAGTAATTGTGAGGTGTAGGGGAAGGAATGAAAAGGAGATAAAACAAAAAGCACCTATGATTGTGCAAGTGAACAATAGTGGTATAAACTCAGATAGAGATGGTCATAATAGTTCAATTATATCACAAGTTAGCATTCAGAATCTGAATCATGAATTCAACACACTATCAAATGTGACAACATCAGCTAAAACATATACGGTTGATCAAGTGTTTGGACCTGAGACCGATCAATCAATTATATTTGATAGTGTCGCCCTGCCCCTTTTCAATGAATTTATGAAGGGTTATAACTGTACCATATTAGCATATGGTCAAACAGGATCAGGAAAAACATATACAATGAGTGGAGACACTATATTTACCGATGGAAATGAACTTTCTGCCGAATCAGGTATAATTCCAAGAGTTATGTGTCGATTATTTTCTCAAATAGATGATAATTATGTGATAACATGCTCGTTTGTGGAAATTTACAATGAAGAATTAATAGATTTATTAACAGATACAAGAACTGGAGGATCAGGGGGAACATCCATTAGTGGGACAAAATTAAGAATATATGATCAAAATAAGTCATCCTCAGAGAATAAAACATCATCAGCTAGTATAAAAATCCACGGATTAGAAGATTTCCAAGTGAGATCTGCTCAGGAAGGGTTAGAATTACTACGACAAGGTATGGAAAGACGTAGAACAGCGATGACCAACATGAACACCCACTCGAGTAGATCACATTCAATTTTCACAATAACTCTCATGAAAAAGGAACAAAATGGCGAATATTTCTTCTCCAGAATGAATCTAGTGGATTTAGCTGGATCTGAAAATATTTTAAGATCTGGTGCCACCGAACAAAGAGCTAAGGAAGCTGGTTCAATTAATCACAGTTTGTTAACATTAGGTAAAGTCATTAATTCATTAGTTGATGGTAATTCGCATATTCCATATAGAGAATCAAAATTGACACATCTTCTAAGGGACTCCCTTGGTGGAAACACGAAAACAGTTTTGGTGGCTAATGTATCACCAACTATGTTAGACTATCATACAACTACATCTACGCTAGAGTATGCATCAAAGGCTAAGAATGTTCAAAACTCTGCACAGATTGGTCCCTTGATTCTAGAGAAGAATGTCGTTAAGGAATTGCTAGAAGAAAATTACAGACTGAAAAAAGATTTGAAGGCTAACAAACTGAAGCAAGGTATTTACTTAGATCAAGACAATTATGATAATCTAATGAGAGATTACAAAAGCCTGTCTACAGAGATTGATGAATTGAAAAGAACTAATGAATCTCTTAATAATAAATTTGAAGCTCAAGTGAAAAAGTTGGACTCTGAAAGACTAGACAAGAATAAGATTTTGTTGTCATTAAAGGAAACTGAGACCGTACTAGTGAACATGAAAACAAGACTAAACCAAGAACAGGCTGATAAGGAAAAGTTGAAGAGTATGTTTGATGAATTACTCGAAAAATCTAAAACCGAAACTGGCAAGAATAAGCAATTCCATAATGAAATTTTCAATTTCTTATCCACGAATCTTGGCCTCACAAACTCATTAAAGAGCAATATAGAAAGACTTGAATGTGATGTGAATCTACATGACCTTTCTACTATTCCCTCGGCTATCATTTGCCAGTTAGTTGATTTACAGAAGTGTCAAGATGAAATGAGAAGGTGTATGCAGACAAGATTGAAAGATATTGAAACAACCAGGCTACAATTAGATGATTCGAACAAGAACTTGCAATCATTAATGGACATTTCAAATGATCTTTTAACACATCGTTCCAATGGTGATGCCAAATTCCACCAATATTTACTCAATGACTTGTTTAAGCAAGATGTCGTGTCTAAAGTTGAGGCTGATCTAGTGCAATTGGATGAGACAAGGGTGACAAAGTTGATACAGGATCAGATTTCCCCGATGGTGCAACAATTAGTTGGAACAATTAGAGAGTCTCATATGAATACCATGCTTGAATCTATTCAAAAAGGGTTGATACCGGAGACACATTCTTGGTTTACCAACACCAAGGATGTTAGCTCATTGATGAAATCAAACAATGATTCGATAAGCAAAGAGCTTGTCAGCAATCATACGGTCAGCAAGGAGAAATTGATAGATGCTACTGTGGATACCTTCAAGACGAGCCATACACTGCTTGAATCCAAATGCAGCGATAATTTAGAATCAATCAGGGCCAAGCTGGAAAGTATCACTGATACAAGGAATCAATTGGACGAGTATTTTACAAAACATGCTGAACAGAAAGGCCAATTAATGGATGATGTGAATAAGTTAACTGGTGATTTCGAAACCCAAAAGGTTGCAATGAGAGATATTCGTGCTGTTGATGGTGATGACGATGGAATTGCACGTAATGGATCAATAGTGCAGACTCATCAACAAGGCGGTAGGACAGAAGCACTTTCAATATTGAGACAGTTGAAATCCCCTGTAAAGCAGCAACAACATGTGCCATCGTCTGCTGATTCCCTATCCCCATCTGCTAAGAAACGTAAGTTTGAGGATATGGTTGTGTCTTCTGTTTCCAATGGTTCCCGGTCTTTAATTAGGGAGCAAGGTGGTGGATCAAGATCAAAATAAAATAAAAAAAACGTACACCTGTGTATATTACTTTCTATGTATGTATATACATATATCTTTTCTATCTGTGTAATTATTATATATATATTGTACATTATTATTATTACAAGCTGGTTTCATTATAAAAGAAAACTATATAAATCAGTTTCATATTAAAAAGAAGAAGGTTTGACGAATAAATAAGGCTAAAATGTAAATACTTTAAGAAAAGCTGTCTTCCTATTGGAGAAGAGGGTGGATGGAGTTAATTATAATAGTTAATAATAAAAGTAATTTAAATTTATAAGATTAACAATCTAAAAAGTAAAGAAAAAAGGAGGGAGTGAAAAATGAAAAAAATAAAATAAAGAATAAAACTAGCTGAAAAATTAAATGACCAGTTGTAAAATATAAATAAAAGAGCATCATAATTAATATTGATGACATAAAATAAGTTAGTTAGTTGGCGATAAATAAATGGGGAATATCAAGGTAGGATAAAAAGAAAGAAAAAAAGGTTCCTCCTTTTTTTTTTCTTACCAAGATAAAAATGAAGAATAGGAGTTAGAGTGGGAGGGAAGGGATTCAATATTTATAATTATATCTGTGAGACAGATGTGTATGTATGTAGGTACGTATTGATCCCTCCTCTTTATTTTTTTATAAGCTTTAATTTGTGGTTTTTTTTGGTTTCTCCTTTATAATGGCAATGGGAATGTAATAATAAATGTGTCAAGATTTATATAGAGTTATAGTTGTTGTTTGTGTTCATGTTCATGTTGATGTTCATGATGTTATGAATATTATTTGTTTATTATTGTGCCTTTTAAAATGTATTGTGTTGTTTTTTAGTGTTTTCTTTCTCACTTTATCTATCTATTCTATCTTTCAGAAGGATCACTTATGCTTTTAGAGTATTGTTCGAATGATGCATTAGTTCTACTGCTAGCCCCACTGCTGGATCTTCTTCTTTGCTTTCTAGCAATGGAGGGATCCACATGGTCCTTACCTAGGGTTCTAGCTAGCAACGATAGAATATCGGTCAATGAGAGCACACCAACCAACTTTCCGGATGTTCTTGAATCCTTTTCAGTTGGGTTTGACAATTCATTGTTATATGATGATGAGGATGAAGAATGCATTGGCAGGGATGTAGGAAGTGGTGATTGAAGTTTTGAGGTATCTGGAGAAGAGACGGTGTCTGGTTTAACTATCCACAGTCTGTGAGATTTTGTGGCAACCAATTTAGCAATGGTTCTACCTAATGAAGATGATGAGGTAACGTGGAAAATTGGGAATGAATCCTTACCATTTTCTAAACCTCTAGAATTCAAGATAACAGAGATGAAATGGAGACATGACTTGTATAAAAGATCTGATTGTGATGACTTTGTCACTAATCTAACGTCGGTGACGGAGATGTTACCCAACAAGTTAAAGTTTCTGTCAACGACAGCCAAGGAGGATATAGCCAAGGTTTGCATCTTCAACAACCCTTCGATTAACAGTTGGTCGCCGAATATAGAGATGACATTACCGCTACCAATGTTTAAACTTTGTAAAGTGGAGCTTAATAGTGGTTCCATGGAGGGGAATCTTCTAGCATTGTCCCAAAGATACTTCACCAATCTTCTTTGAGAAAGAACACCGGTTAATCTGTTATCTTTCGTTATGGCAATTCTGTGGACACCGGTTCCTAAAATTTCGATAACTGTGGACAAAGTATCTGATTCACTTAATTTGATGAATGGGTTTTTATTTGTTAATTTAATGACAAAGTTAACTGGAACCTGTTCACCTGTTTGAGCCTTTCTAATCAACTCTGGTATTTCCTCTCTTGGTTCATATGAAGTGTTAGCAATAGTTTCCGCCTTCAATTTATTCAACACTAGTAACAAGTATGCATTCAAGTCTGTATAGTCAAATGTCAAACAATTCAAATCTTGAGGGTGGTCCTCAACGGGGACCGAAGTTAATCCATTTTTAACCAATGTTTCAAACGCCTCCTCGACGGAGATTTTTGAGTCAATAGTGATCAATTTACTCTTTTCAACCAATTCACCCAATGGAATGTCCTTCCATTCCAAGGAAGTGCCTGAAGGAAGATAATGGTAGATGGATGACGATGAGATTGATGCATTTCTAGATAATGAACCTGGAGATTCTGGGGAAAGAGCTGCATCGATTGAATGAGGGGTGGATTCAGCAGAGTGTTGTTGTTGTTGTTGTTGATAATGCTGCTGCTGTTGCTGATGTTGTTGTTGATGATTCTGTTCATTTTGCTGTGATTGATATAAATAATTGTCGTTAGGAAACGTTTCTAATGGGGGAGGAGTGGATAACATTTCAACTATAGAGGCTTGTCTTGATTGAGAAGATGCATTGGAGCCCATAGCTCTCATTGAAGGAGAGCTTGGATATTTATTTGAAGAGGGCATGGCTAGAAGGTAAGGAGGGGATAGGATCGAGAGTTTATTTGTAAATAAATGGAGAGCCAGATAGATGGATGATCGGTGTAGTAGTTATAGTTGTAGTTGTAGTATGTAATAATAAATACGATGTTGTAGTTGTATAAATAAACAGGTGATACGATTATTGTTAGTTGGAGTCCTTTTTTTTGTCTCTATTTAGTGTATATATATATATATGTATTGTCTAATAATTGAATACAATGGTTAATGAATACAAAGCACAATTAGGAATTATATTTGATTGATTGTTAGAATTAAAAAGAACAAGGTAAATAAGACTTTGTTTCCCTTTTCCACAGTGTGTATGTGTGTTTTAATTTTGAAGCCATTTTTTTTTTCTCTCCTTTTTTTTTTGCCTTTTTTTTTTCTTCTTTCTTCTTCTAAAAAAATTTTT